>JXTB01000032.1:665362-868078 GCA_002914805.1 Parasponia andersonii
GTATAAATATGAGTGGAGTTTTCCTTTTCTTCCACAAAGTTTAAAAGTTTTAATTTTCCCCGATTTTATCAGTTCTCAGTAGAGTAGCGTCTCCCGATTTCACTAAATATTTATACAAATGTCCTTACGTACGTGTGTGTGGGATCGGGGGGTGTTACAATCCCTAATTCTGAGTAGCAAAGATAAAGTTTTTCTCTGTATGTGCCTATCTTCATCTCCCTTTTCAGAGGGGGAAGAAGACTCGTATATATAATCCTGGAACAGGGAATTTTTCTGGCTCTCAATCTCAGGATCGAGTAACTTTTCTCATCATGACTTACTCTAGAGATCACGGGCCGTGATTATCGTGATTTCCCTTACATTGTCATGGCCTTCTTTCTGCCATCCCCTATGACTCGAGCCTGTCGGGGACGAGACTTTGACAAACCGTCGTTCTGTTAGGACGGTTTTTTTTCAATGTGCGCACCTACTCAGGATCACATTAAATGCCCTGTCTGAGTCTGGAGCAGTGCGTTGCCTCCCATGGTCTTCTGGCAGAAGACCCTCGAGGCTTCTAACCCCCGGCTGTCGAGGCAAGAACTGGATGGGGCCGAACCGTCCAGGGTCTGGGATGAATTCGGCCCTGGCCTCGGACGGCCCATGGGTCCATGCGATACCGTATGCGACTCGTGTGGCTTTTAAATGGTTACTCTGGGCACGTGTCAGATGGCGTGCCCCCCTCCCCCCGTTGTGACCTGTTCTGCCACTCAATCGTCCACATGGCATATGATCTAGGAACGTGCCTCACAACTACCCCTATTTCCCTATTTGATGGATTCGCATCCATCAAGTAGGGAAATCGTGTCTCCAGTCCCTAATTTGAAGGGTATACGTGGCCCCGTACCATTATTTCTCCCCAATTACCAACGCTAGTGCACGTTATCCCGTGTCACGACTCTTTTTCAGATTTTTGAAATTCCAATGCTTTCGTCTTCCTCGCACCTTTCCCTCTAGGAGAGATTTTTCAGCTCCCCCTCTATAAAAGCTGCATTCATGCTTATTTCTTACTTTACCAAAATCTCCAAGTGTTCTATCTTTCTAAAATCTTAGGGTTTCCGATCTTCCCTTTGCTAGAACATTTCGCTCCTTTGATTGTATTCAGAACGATGGTCCCGAACCAGAATCAGAGGCTCTGCCTCGTCGCGGATTCGGAGTTGGACTCGTTAAGGAGGTAGCTCTACTTCTCTGGCAGAGTTACCTTACAAAGGGTTGAGGGCCCAGTGAATTGGTACCTTCGCCCTTTTGCACCCGAGGGCTCCATCGTCTTGGGGAAGAGGCACCTGGAATGGTTGTGGTTTCCCCTTCCTCCCATAATCCACCAGTTCTTCGCTCTGATAGGGATTCACCCGATGCAGCTGAATGCTAACAGGGTCATGATCTTGATGGGGCTCTCTACTTTGTCAGTCATCCTCAACGTGTATATCGACCTGGAGGTGGTATTTTATGCCTACAAGATCACCCTCATCCATAAGAAGAGCTCTTACCCCACTTTCTACCTCCAGCTGCTCCGAGGATGCCACATCTTCTGGGGCTTGCTGAGGCCAGACAAGCAATGGGACTCCCATTCCAGGCTATATGTCGTTGGAGAGGCGTGGTACTCTCCCTGGGTGAATGGAGAACATTTCCAAATTCTTTCATTTTTTCTGCAAAGTAAGTATTAGGTCGTGATTTTTAGGTCCATGTACACCTCGTCCATTTTTACTTATGATATTTTGACTTGCGCAGCCTCTGCGGAGGAAAGCAGGTTTGAGCCGCAACTCTCGGTGGGGCAGCTCAAGGAGCTGGAGGGGATCGTCATCTTTGGGTGTTCTGAGGATTGCCGACATATCCAAACCGTCCTAAATCCCCAGGTGATGAACATGATGCCAAGAATGGTCTCATATCTCCTCTTCCTACTGGACAAGTGAGTCATCACTAAGCACCTGCGGAGCCAGCTTGACGCCTCGACTCTGAACTGGTTCCACCGGGATGAGCAGAGTCGCGTCGCCATGGTAGGTCATCAGATCACGGCCTCGAGCCAGCTGGCGGGTCTCAATAACCTGGTGGCACCAGCCAGCCACGAGCTCAAGGAGGCGGTGAAGCTCATGGCCGAGGAGTGTGTTAGGCTACGTAGAAAGGAAGCCGCTGCCCCCAGGAGGGTTAAGGGTGAGTTCATTTTTGCACCCTAGGTCTCCGTTGGTCAGGTCATGGCTGCATTCTAATCACGTTACTTGCTCTTTACAGGTTTGGATGCAGGCCCTTCGGCAGACCCTTTCCCAGTCAAGAAGAGTGCCGTTATGCACAAGGCTCACTCCAAGGTCCCCGCAGGTCGGTGTCTGGTGGTGTCCTCGGAGGACGAGGCCGTGGGGCAGGGTGTTGTCACCCTAAGAACAGGCTCAGATGACGACCGGGAGGGCCTGTTCGTGCTCGAGGGTGAAACACCCGTGGTCCCCTTTCCCAAAGTAAGCGGACCCCTAACTCGGGAGATGCCGGCCATTAAGGTCGTATACAGCAAAGGGGCGCCTTTGAGCCTGCCTGGGGAGCCTGCTGCTCTGACTTCTTCTGCCCCCAACTCTGGTTCAAAGATGGGCGCGGGGTCCGGCACTGCCTGCTCTCGTGGGGAGATTACCGAGCTCAGCGGAGGGGTTCCGAGGTTGAAGTCCCAGCTATCTTCCCCTCCCCCGGTCCCGATAAAGCGGGGTCGCGAAGCCGACTCATCCATAGGGAAGGAAAGCCCAGCGAGGAAGAGGGGCAGAACCACCCTCTCTTTCGATAGTGATGACGACGGGGCTACGCTGACCCTCATAAAGAGGAGAGGGTCTATATGCGGTGGCTCTTCAGGGGGCATTGGTCAAGACAAGACCGAAAAATTGCATCCAGGCGGGTCTCCTAGGGGTTGACAGTCGAAGCCGCCGATGTAGTGGCAATCACCGTGGCCTCTTCTACTGAGGATGAGCCACCTCTTGCTATCGCCGGAGGTGCACTTGGTGACGCCCTACTTCCTACCGTCCCCACCTCTGCCGCTTCGGGAGTGTTGAAAGAAGCTACTGGAGTGCATCCGAAGGAAGGAGAAGGTGTCCTCGCAGTTGGCGGGGTGGAGTCGCGTTCCTCAGACGCGGATGATGCCCAGGGATAGGGTCCAACTGCGGAGCCTGAGCTGGAGGCGCTCTCCTTGGAGATCGTTGAGCTTGTCGCTGGCTGCAGCATTGCGCAGGTTTGGCTTGTCTGGCTGTCACCTCCATGTTTTTCGGCATCCTTGCTGAACACTGACCCCCCTTACTTGTATCCTACAGCTAGCCACCGTCCACTCCTTCTATTCCTCTTGTGTCAGAGAGCTGACTGGGCAGTTGAACGCTTGTTCTGCGGTAGCCGAGTAGAGCGAGGTCGCCCTTGCCATGTTGACCTATATCGAAACCTGGATGAGGCTAGGGTCAGCAGCGCGGTGGCTCACACTCTGAGCATCGAGAAAGCCAGGCATGAGGAGCTGGTCACTAAGTTGGCCGAGGCAGAGGCCGATAGGCTGGCTCAAGCCGAGGCCGCCAGGATGGCCCAAACTGAGCTCAAGGTCAAATAGCAGGAGCTGCAGAGCGCAAGGGCGGAGATGGGGCAGGCTTTCATCGCTCACGACAGAGCGATCGACGATGCTAAAAAGAAGAGGAAAGCCAAGGCGAAAGCCAAACTAGAGGCTCATTCCCTGTAGTGCAGGCTCGACCAGTCTAACGAGATAAACCGATATCTTTACTTGGATCACAAAAAACTAATGGGAGCTCATGCGGAGTTGTCTCGCAAGCACGGCGAAGACCTCACTGATATTAACATTTTTTTGGTCGACTTGTCACAGCAGTAAGCGGAGCTGAGGCTTGCAGCACTGAGGGATAGTCTAGCAGATGCGGAGAAACTAAAGACGAGGTACTAGAGGCAAGTGGATGTCCTTTCTGCAGAGAGCTACAGGTCTGGCTGGGAGAATAGGGAATTCGAGGGCCACGCGGAGGTGGTAACGCCAGACCAGTTCGATGAGTAGAAGGGCACCGAGAAGGACCATTATTCTATCATGCACTATATGCAGCAGTTGGGGGATCAGATCAACATCGTGTACCCCGCTGATGTGCTGAAGATACTCGATGAAGAAAAAAATGGGCCCTCTATATCTGCCTCTATTGCCAAGGAGATTGTCCCCGCTTCCAGTCTGCCACAACAAGCCATGGAGGTTCATGGCGATTAGCCTAGTCTTGGCACCTCAACTGGTGGAGGGTATGGTGCGGTCGTTTTGTTTAGTGCCGAAGCTGGTCCAAGTGCCGAAGCTGGTAGCGCTCCCCTCGTCGGAGGTAACTAAGGCCTCTCGCTCTTTGTGTATTTGTAAAGTACTAACTGTGTTATGTAAAGCTGACCCTTGTTGTAAACACTTGTTTAAATAATAGAAACAACATATTTTTCTCACGCTTATTCCTGTTTTTTTTTTTTTGGTCTGCATTCATGGTCAGGGTCGGACATCATATACGATGCCATTCCCTTGTCGGCAATGCAGCCGACCTCTGGGTCTGGCTTAATCGTATATGATTTGGAGTTTTTAGTGAATTCCTCCCGTGCTATGATTGACAAGATTAGTTCTGGAGATCAGGATGTGAGTTTTGGCTCGTCCGGCTTTGAGGATGTATAATTTCTGTTATAACTTGTCTTGGCAGAATTCGACCTACGCGTGTAGCTGGACTTCTCTGACCCTAAATGGGAATGCACTAGGAACCAGCTCCAGGGGTTGGTCGACCACTGCTTGGACCAGTCGCTGCAGAGGAAGAGGCCCGGGCTCGGTTCTTATCAGGAGCAAACAGGACGTTACCACTCCGATGTGTCCCTGCGAGTCCGACCAAGACCTGCTTCTTACAAATAAAGCCTCCGGGTCTGCGTCTCTATCGACTACATATTTTGTATTTTAGGCAATAATAAACAGAATTTGGTTTTAATTTATGTCTTCATGGTTGGTCTTATCTTGGCCTTCTTCCAACGGGTAGGCCTTGGCTCCATTCACTTCCAGTCCATGTATAGGTAAGGCGCTCTCTGGGGAGGGTCTGCTTCCAACGGATAGACCCTGGCCCCACTTTCCTTTGGCTTACACGTAGCTAAGATGCTCCCTGTGGAGGGTCTACTTCTAATGAGTAGACCCTGGCCCCGCTTTCTTTTGGCTCACGCGTAGCTAAAGTGCTCCCTGGGGAGGGTCTACTTCCAATGGGTAGACCCTGGCCCTGCTTGCCTTTGGCTCGTGCGCAGCTAAGGTGCTCTCTGGGGAGGGTTTGCTTCTAACGTGTAGACCCTAGCCCTGTTTGCCTTTGGCTCATACGCAGCTAAAGTGCTCTTTGGGGAGGGTATGCTTCTAACGTGTAGACCCTGGCCCCGCTTGCCTTTGGCTCGTGCGCAGCTAAGGTGCTCTCTAAGGAGGGTCTGCTTCTAACATGTAGACCCTGGCCCCGCTTGCCTTTGCTCTCGTGCAGCTAAGGTGTTCTCCAGGAGGGGTCTTATCACCTAACTCTTTTCTTGTCTTGCAGGTATTCCTTAAGGGCTGGCAGCAAGTTTTTGTCGCGTGGCCTATTACCCTTCGTACATCCTCTTAGGTCGTCGGCGAGCGACGTGATCCCTATAGTACGATTCTTGATAAGGCCGACTAGCAAGTTTGGTTGCGCAGCTCATTCCTTTTCATACGTTTTCTCAAGCCATCGGCGAGTATTTTATTGTACGATGTGATTCCCATGGTCCGATTGTTTTTTGAGGTCTGTTGGCAAGTTTTTGGTTACGCAGCTCATTCCTCTTCGTACGTTTTCTCTGGCCATCGGCAAGCGTTTTATTACACGATGTGATTCCCATAGTACGATCATTTTTTGAGGTCTGCTGGCAAATTTTTGGTTGCGCAGCTCATTCCTCTTCGTACATTTTCTCGCGCCATCGGTAAGCATTTTATTGCACATTGTGATTCCCATAGTACGATCATTTTTTGACATCTGCTGGCAAGTTTTTGGTTGCGCAGCTCATTCCTCTTCGTACGTTTTCTCGGGCCATCGGCAAGCATTTTATTGCATAATGTGATTCCCATAGTACCACCGTTTTCGAGGTCTACTGGCAAGATTTTGGTTGCCTAGCTCATTCCTCTTCGTACGTTTTCTCGGGCCATCGGCAAGCGACGTGATCCCTGCAGTACGATTTTTGATGAGGACTGCTAGCAAGCATTTTATTGCACAGCTCATTCCTCTTCGTACATTTTCTCAGGTTATCAGCAAGCGACGTGATCCCCACAGTACGATTTTTGATGAGGTCTACTGGCAAGCACTTTATTGTGCAGCTCATTCCTCTTCGTATATTTCCTCGGGTCATCGGCGAGCGTCGTGATCCCCGTAGTATGATTTTTGATGAGGTTTACTAGCAAGCATTTTATCGCACAGCTCATTCCTCTTCGTACGTTTTCTGGGGTCGTCGGCAAGAGACATGATCCCCGCAGTATGATTTTTGATGAGGTCTGCTGGCAAGCATTTTATTGCGCAGCTCATTCCTCTTCGTATGTGTCCTCGGGTCATCGGTGCGCGACGTGATCCCTGCAGTACAATTTTTGATGAGGTCTGCTGGCAAGCATTTTATTGTGCAGCTCATTCCTCTTCGTATGTTTTCTCGGGTCGCTGCGACAGGCGACATGATCCCCACATGATGATTTTTGATGAGGTCTACTGGCAAGCATTTTATCACGCAGCTCATTCCTCTTCGTACATTTTCTTGGGTCGTCGGCAAGTGACATGATCCCCGCAGTACAATTTTTGATGAGGTCTGCTAGCAAGCATGTTATTGGGTAGCTCATTCCTCTTCGTACATTTCCTCGGGTCATCGGTGAGCGACGTGATCCCCGTAGTACGATTTTTGATGAGGTCTGCTGGCAAGCATTTTACTGCGCAGTTCATTCCTCTTCGTACGTTTTCTCAGGTCGTCGGCAAGCGACGTGATCCCCGTAGTACGATTTTTGATGAGGTCTGCTGGCAAGCATTTTATTGCACAGCTCATTCCTCTTCGTACGTTTCCTCGGGTCGTCGATGAGTGGCATGATCCCTGCAGTATTATTTTTGATTAGGTCTGCTGGCAAGTATTTTATTGCGCAGCTCATTCCTCTTTGTACGTTTCCTCGGGTCGTCGGTGAGTGACGTGATCCCCGCAATACGATTTTTGTTTGAACGAGTAGTTGGTGGGGTCTGGCACTGGGGCAAACCCTTTTTCATAGCAATCCAAAGCATAAGTCCGTGTAGCAGAAATCCTGACCTATTTTGGAATTATGCTATTCAATAATACAAGCATTTACATGTATCTTACAGTATTTACACGCATCTCACACATAGTACTTTTTCAAGTGCTGGGCGTTCCACATGTTTGGTAGGCTCTTCCCGGTTTTGAGTTCTTTCAGGACATATGCGCCATTGTCAAGCGCCTTGATCACCTCATAGGGCCCGACCCAGTTAGAGTCTAGTTTCGAGGAATTTCCTGTTCTGACCTTCAAGACCCAATCCTCGTTGTTAAATTGAAGAGCGCTAACTTTCTTTGCATAGTAGGTTTTGGCCTGCTGGTGGTACGAGACCAGATGGACCAGGGCCATGTCCCTTGTTTCTTTCAGGAGATCTATGTTGCGGCTTAGCTGCTACTCGTTTAGTGAGGTGTCTTTTACCACTTCGGAGCAAAGGGTCGGGAGGCCAATCTCGGTCGGAATCACAACCTCTGACCCGTAGACCATGAAGAATGGTGTTCTTCTCGTTGATCTCCGCTCTGTGGTTCGATGAGTCCACACAACGGCAGGTAGCTCTTCTAACCACCTGCCTTTAGCATTCTACAAGTTCTTTTTAATATTGCTGAATATAGCCTTGTTCGTTGCCTCTGCCTGGCCATTCCCCCGAGAGTAGTTTACAGATGAGAAACTGAGCTTTATATCATACAACTCATACAGCTCCTTAAGCTTAGCGTTCTGGAACTGCGTGTCATGATCAGCGTGTATCTCTTTCGGTATTCCGTATCGGCAGATTATATTTTTCCAAATAAAGTTAATTGTGTCTGTCTTATTAATGGTCGTGTAGGCTTCAGCCTCTACCCATTTGGTGAAATAATTGGTGGCCAACAAGACGTACCTTCTTCCCTTTGGACTTCTAGGGAGCTCTCCGACGATGTCCAGGCCCCATTCAGCAAATGGCCAAGGAGTTATGTTCGAATGAAGTTCCTCTGAGGGTCTAGCTGTGATGGTCCCTGAGCCTCTACTCAGCTCCGCCATCATTTCTTGTTTCCAGTTGGGAAACACACCTTCCGGGCTTTCTTGGTGTCTTCTGTCCACCGCCGCCCCAGCCCGGAGATGTATTGTCTAGCTTTGTCGCTCCCCCTACACCCGCGATATGGATAGGGCGGGGACCTCCCTCGGCCGTTGGTCCCCAGACTCTTGTTGGACCTCTTCATCAAAGTCTTCCCTTCGCCCACTCCTAGCTTCGTTCGCCAGCAGCCCTTTGAGGTGGGTGTTATATCTGCGTACTTCTGCGATTTCATCTTTTAAACCCAGGACGGCCTCGTGGGCCATCTCTGCCTTCCGGTTTGCTTCTGTCAGAGCGGCAAGCATTTGGTCCAGCTTTTGCTCCAGACTTGGTCGTGCTTCCCAGGAGCTCCCTTCGGCGTCGGGACGTGTGCTCTTGGTTGTCATTCTCGAGAGTGCCATCCGACATTGTATGGCTTTTTGTTCGGGGAGAGTGCGATCATGAGATTCCTACTCTTTCTCTCGCGCTTAACGGTTTCCCACAGACGCCGTCAAACTGTTGGTGTGATTCTTACCAGCTGTCCACGTGTTTCTGAACTGCTGACGTTGTATCTACCAATTGTCCACGTATTCTTGCTATCCCAGAGTGCTTTTGACTTCAGGATGAGTCGGAGAGGCGGAGGTGGCCACCTGCAAAGACTTTCCGATGCTTAAGTCAGTTATTTATCCCTGAGTCTGAGTAGCAAAGATAAAGTTTTTCTCTGTATGTGTCTATCTTCATCTCCCTTTTCTGAGGGAGAAGCAAGACTCGTATATATAATCCTCGAAGTGGGAGATTTTCTGGCTTTCAATCCCAGGATCGAGTATCTTTTCTCATCATGACTTACTCCGAAGATCACGAGCCGTGATTACTGTGATTTCCCTTGTATCGTTATGGCATGCTTTCCGCCATCCCTGACGACTCGAGCTTGTCGAGGACGAGACTTTGACAAACTGCCGTTCTGTCAGAACGGTTTACCCAATGTGCACACCTACCTAGGATCGTATTAAATGCCCTGTCTGGATCTGGAGTAGTACGTTGCCTCCTATGGTCTTCTGGCAGAAAACCCTCGAGGCTTTTGACCCCCAGCTGCCGAGGCAAGAACTGGATGGGGCCGAACCGTCCAGGGTCTGGGATAGATTCGGCCCTGGCCTCGGACGGCCCATGGGCCCATGGTACTTCATGCGACTCGTGTGGCTTTTAAATAGTTATTCTGGGCACGTGTCGGATGGCGTGCCCTCCGTTGTGACCTGTTCTGTCACTCAATCGTCCACGTAGCACGTGATCTAGGAACGGACCCCACAATACGTTAGTATATTATTGATACCGAACATTATATGATATTATATGATATATTAGTCTATTATTGATTGATTATATTTACACTTCAGATGGAATCTCTATGAAATTTATTTATTAATTAGAATCATTTAATAACAAAGTTACACATTATTAATGTCTATAATATTGTTCGTATATATATATATGTATATATATATATATCTTGCTAAATTTTTATTAAAAAAATTTTATGCTAAGTTAATTAGCCTAATTTTTATCTTGTGTTGTTTCTTGTGGCAAACTAGTATAAGAAAACAGAATATGCGAAAATTTAGAATGGGATTATGGAGTGAAAGGATTTTGGCAATTGTAAAATAAATATTTAATTAATACAAAATAAAATCTTTTAACATACTAATATTTGGAAGTATTTGCTAAATTTAGTATTTTGATATTGTAGCATGTTAAATTTAACATTTAGCACAAATGACAAAAAGCAATGCTAATGTCATCGCTATAGATAGATTTTATCACCACATACTAAAATCATTAATAGGATGTGGATCTAATTATAAACTTATCCATGAACGTATTAATATGTCATACTAAACACCTTCGC
The DNA here is from genome assembly GCA_002914805.1 of Parasponia andersonii. Lineage (NCBI taxonomy): Eukaryota > Viridiplantae > Streptophyta > Magnoliopsida > Rosales > Cannabaceae > Trema > Trema andersonii. Next base: position 675,569 of record JXTB01000032.1, read on the forward strand.
TGCTTGGATAAAACTTGTTTTCCGTGGTTGTGTCCGAATTGTCCTATATAATGTATATATCTACAAATGTCAAGGGACAATTAAAGACTTGCGAACATTACAAAAATACAAACATTATCACGATAATAACATCCAGTTCCATCTTATATAAATATATATATATATATATCATTACAAAAATACAATAAAAATAATAATTTTAAAAAAGCAAAGAGGAGTGAAACGTTTTTTTTTTTTGTTAATCAAGTCTTCATTTTTACATTTTGTAATATTTTTCATTTTCGTGACAACGTTCAATTTTCACATACAAACTAATATTGTTAAAAGAATAATACTATCGGGTATTATACATTGAGTCGTTTTTTTGATTGAAAAATGGAAAGACAATTCAATTGTGAGCCTTGTGTGAAAGTCTATGCGAGACTCAACATATCATTATAATTACTCAATAAAAAATTGATAATTTACATGGTGTTAGGCACCTTAAGGTCTCATTGAATTACTCTTGTTAAAAACTCAACTACAATTCTTTTCATATATGTACTGACGTTTTCATGCCTCAAATTTGACGTACATGCATACCAATTTGACAAATTGCCCATTAGTATTATTTTAAAAAAAAATAGAACTTAACTAATTATCATTATTTTTACAGAAATAAAAATAAAAATAACTCACATGCGCAGAAAGTTAAACTCCCAACTTGTGGTGAGTTTGTTAAGGATATCTGAAAATTACCAGTTGGTGGACTGAGAAGGACAAGTCCATGGTTCAAAACGACGACGGATTGTGGGAACTCAAGGACAGTCGGAAAGAATATTCAACTTTATTTGGTCGTCGTATCTTGTAGTTCTTTCAATTAAGAGCTCATTTCCAAGTTGGCATAATTCATGACACCAATAAATAAAAGCTCAATCAAATAAGTTTGAATTTTGTGTGCTGCAGTTGAGTTGGTAAATTCACTTGGTATTTAATCCAATCACTTGGAATTTAATCCAAGTACCTGTAATCAAATTCCACTTTCTTGTGTGTTGCAGCTTTATGTGTGGTAATCAAATTTCATGTGTAGCAGAGTTGTGCATATTTCTGGAGCACTTATCAAAAGAACATCTTTAGTGCGAAACACCACAATTAAATAGAGATGTCGAATTTATTTATAAATTTTGTGATATGGATCGATCCTATACCTCTACTACTAATAGTGTGTAGCGCTAAGCAATTAAATAATAACTTTGCTCTAAGGATAATGTATTACATTCAAAGCTGCTATAATCGAATGAAAATTTGATAATCTGACGGTTTAGAAGTAATAACTATCATAAGTTATACATTCGGAACTGTTTCAGAATTTTCCTCAAAACATTATTCAGGTGAGTGTGTTATGTGAACCGTAAATCCTACTCGATTAGTACCATTTTAAAATTATTTTCCTTTATCTATTTTATATTTTCAGAAGCCATACTGTTCTCTTTTTTTTTTTCCCAACTATTGTCAAGGGTAATTAGAAAATAGGGAAAAGTATGTACCAAAATTTGAACATAGAGTTGCATGAAACCTCGATACATAAAAATTGTTTCTCTCCGGACCTGTTCAATGGATAAGATTGCAGCCTAGCACACGTGATTTAAAACTCAATCAACCCGCCTATTTTACAATTAAGATGACATATGGTAAACAAATACATCAAAGACTGACACATGGAATGTTTTACTCTACCTCTATGATATCTGCTTCACTTCTTTCACCTTCTGAAAATCAGGGGCATTGAAATTCTTTTCCACCTCCCAAGCTAGTTGAGACATGCAATTGAATGTGGATTTTGCACCCTTCTCATCTGTCACTTCTGCGGGGAATGGAATGCGAACCTCGAATATGCCTTTTGAAGGAGACCAAAGACGCATGTCAAAGCCTAACCGGTCAACCCATATCAGCTTGGCTTCAGAAACCTGTCAAACAAAATGAGGATCCATGAGCAACTTATGATAAAGAAGGATACCTCTGGACGAAATTAGTCAAGACTAAGTGATGTACAAATCCGGGTATTCATAATAACAATCTGTGTGTTTTCAGTATCAAGTGTCCCAAACGAATTCTCGAAGAAATGTCAACAAGCATCCAACGTTTGTAACATATGAGCAAGAATCCATGATAGCCCAATTTGCTGCGTCCAAAAGTGCTTCATATTAAAAATTGTAACCAGGGGATAGTCGATACACATAAATGCCCGCTATGGCCATGTTCAGGAATGGTACTGGTATTTTCACTCAATCAAAAGATTTTAATGTACTTAATAGTTATTGGAGTGTATCTTGAATAAAAAGAGTCAACACAAACTGAGGTGAATAATGAAGTCATAAACACGAAATTCATGCTATACCTGAAAGTTCAAATCAACATAAACGTTGCAAAAGCGATTAACATCTGCCACATGATTAACGTTAATCTCATTCACTAGCTTTTCTGCTAAGTCTCGAAGAGGATCAGGCTGTGCACTTCTATAATCTGAAGAGCTGACCCACTTGCCAACCTGCAGAAATGGTCTCAGATGTCAGATTGCTTTTGAGTCAGCCTCCAATGTGTCAAAAATACAAAATGACTAGCACTACTTTGAGATGCCTCCATTTGCATGTGAAGTGTTGAAAATATGAGTTCTTATGCAAAAAACAAACTCTTGCAGTATCTCTATATCCATAATATTTAAGGTTATATTGGAATTTAGTAAAACTTAGTTCTGGTATACTGAATCATGAAGTGAAACGACTTTTAGAGTTCATTAATTTTCTATAACTTATGTTCTAAATTTAAGAGGATGCAAATGAAACTCGGCAATCATAAAGATTATTAAAGAGGTATAACAATCCAAAGACAGAATACGAAACACCTCATATACCTCTTTGAAGTCTTCCATCTGAAGTATACGTTCCACAGAAACAACAAATAGGAGACTTTCATCAACTTCTTCACCAAACCTCTTCTTCCAGATTGAGATGAGTTTCTGGGAATATGGCATTGAACATCCACTAAGAGATCTTATAAAATCTATGTACAGGAACTGAGATACAAACATAGGTTTAGAAGCTTGGATATTGTGGTTGTAGAGAAACACACTCATTTTTCTTTGAAACAAAAATAAAGGACGTAGATTTTTTCTGGAACAAGAGTGCAGTTTCGAGCTTCCTTTGAATCCATAATGCCAAGGGATTTAAGAATGTTCCAATTTTTTTCACTATAATGTGGTATAAGTTCTCCTTCTAGTGTTCTTGTAGACGTAGGACAGAACAGAACTGTGGTTCTTCTCCTTTGTTCTTTACTATTCCTCTCTGTTAATAAATTAATTCATTTTCAATCTAAAAAACAGCGTATGTTATATGCAGTTACATGTAAACATATGCGTAATGTTTACGCATGCATATACATAATATTTCTCTAGGTGTAGATAAAATGTTGTAAGGTAGATACGTAATAACTAATATATATACATAGAAGACTGATTATATATGTATATATGTATGTACAAATATGCATGTATAGTGTTGATAAAAGCAACGTACATAAATTTTGTGTCAGTATGCCAACACAGGACAAGCACTAAAATGCCTTCTATATGCTTTCATGGACCAATAAGAACTTTAACCTGATGCTCAAACCTATCAGTCAAACTAGTCCATCTACATTTGTGCCCCTAGACATATAATAGTAACCCTAGCAAACAAAAGTTACATATCAAATGTATGCAAGAAGTAGATATCAAGATCAGCTAATTTAGTTACTGGAACTCAAAGGCCAAACTAACCACTAATAATAATTCAGAAATCCAACTCAAACTCTAAAAGAAAATCTTTGGTTCAATGGACCAATATAGAAGACAACGAAATGTAATCCAGGCATTTTTGGCTGGTTAAGAGGCCCAAATTATGTATCAACAAGAATAAAAGAAGTAGCAATGATTATTATAGGAATTTATGGGGGAAAAGGTTTGAGGAACCTACTTGGGGATGATAGGTACACATGGTATTATGTTTTGAAAGATTTGAGATCCTATCACAAGAAGGAAATAGTGGTGGGTCATTTTCCCATTTCGTGTTGGCTCTCTTCTATCAAACATGGTTCTAGATGTGCATTCAGAGGAGTATATGGATGGAATACTGGAATGCTTTTTGAAAGTTCGCTTACAGGAGGAGTTAAACGGGATCAAGGATCTTGGTCTATGGGAAGCTGGTTTAACGTTCTGTCCTCTGACATTTCTTCTATAAATCCATTCAATGCAGTGTAAGACTATAATAAACATCTTCCAAAGTCATTGATTCTTAGGGGTTGATAACATTCTGGTAAGAAGGGGTAAATTTACTTGCTCAAATAACAAAGAGCAACCATCCTAATCTGGTCTAAGAAGAGGACTTCGACTTGGGAATAACGCGTAAGACTGAACACAGAAAGCACAATAAAAAACCTGATGTAGATTATTCGGAGCTCAATAGTATTTCAGTAAAGGACAAAGATCCAGGTGCAAACAAGTAACAGCTAGTAACTACATTGATCTCCAAAGTAAAGGAGCCATAAATGTGAGAGACTAAGACCTATGAGTCTAGAAGATGTATCTTCCGCTAACAAAAGCTCTAGGTAAGGGTCAATAATGGCTGCTTTCAAAATTTTCAATTGTGCTATTGGGGTTAAGACAGATTTTTTTGTTTTGTATTGTGGTTTTTTGTTTTTTTTTTTGAAGGAAAGGTTAAGACAGACTTGAATTCTCTTTGATATATAAAAGTAGCATCACCAATAAAGTTGAGTTGAATTACACTAAATTGGTTGCGGTTTGACAAACAATTAAACACCATTTATTAGTTAAAAGTTTCAAAACAGTGCTCATCCCCAGGTGCAGTCCATCGTCATTCCACAAACCTATGCATCTCTTGTTTTCAAAACACAAAATATACTCTTAACTGAAATCCAAATCCTTCATCTTGTTCTACATATCCATTGGCAACAGAATACTTAACAAACTAAGACATTCTTAGCAACACTGTTTAAAGTACAACATTAACAAGTTACCAAAAAGACATATAATCAGGGACAAAAATGGAGTACCTTCATAGCCTTTCCATCTTCTGGTTTGTTAATGTTACCTAGAATTGTGCACTGTGGAGTCCGCAACCCGCATTGTTCCAACTGTAACCAAGAAATTCACCAATTACACCTAAAATGTCCACATCCCAGTCAACCATCCACTGAGAAAAACAATAGTCCTCAAATCCTCGAACACAAAACGCACACAGAGAGACAAGCCAATAAAGCATATCTGAAAAACAGAAAAAAAATGGATGGTAGTAACTTCTTTGAGAGTACCTTAACCTCCACGAGTAGAAATTCAAGGAAACTAAACCTCCAATTGGACAAGAATGCCAGAACAATTCCATCACTATATTCCTTTCTTTCTCCAATCTTTATAAGGATGCATAATAATTAAAATTTATCTCCTAAAAATTAGCAAACCCACTTAAGAAATCTAATCCCTGTCCACTTCTAGTGTCCCACAAAATCTTTTTAATCAATGTACACAAAAGACAGTAATAAAATGAACAAGTTACATGATGTGACATGAATACATTAACTGGACATTGACACTAAAATTGAACAAATAATTTGAATTCACACAGCATACTACTCATGTCAAACAATTTAGCAAAACAATTCGGATAGAAATCACATTGACTTCTACAAATACCTTCTCCTTAAACCAAAAACGACATAAATACATTGATTGGACACTAGGACAAAAATTGGACAACTGCTTTGAATTTACACACCAACATACTACTCTCTTGCCAAACAATTCGCAAAATATTTAGATATAAATACCATTGATTCCTACAAATACCACACTTCTTCAACTATAAAAAAGAAACATATGTACATATATTGTGAATGTATGTTACAAATCCTTGAGGGAAGCACCTGAACATGGAGGCTAGACCTGCTGTCAATAGACAAATGTGTATCAGAGCTATTCAAACACAGAACAGGAGTTCCTTCAGGGTCAACGGCAAAGCGAACGCCAATACCCAAAGGCCAACCCTCTCGGGTCAATGTCGAAAGGGTCCCAACAGAACCCAACTCCATAATTGTCCTTGAAAGCTCAGCCGGAAATGGCTTATTGCTCTTCAGTTCCAAATGGATCGGCTCCGAAACCGTTGAAATCGAGCATTTGACAGTTCTGAAACGAATCTTTCGAAATGGGGGGTTCGGTTTTGGGATATTGAGCTTGAATTTGGAAACGGGGATCGAAGAAGGGAGTGAGAGAGCGGAGTGGGAAGAAGGAGATTGGGTTTGGAGAAGCATTTCAAGAATACCCGGTTGAGTTTTTGGTTTATATTTCGAAGAATTGGGTAGAATAATCTAAATGGATTGAGGGTTAGAGAGAGAGAGAGAGAGAGAGAGAGAGAGAGGAGTAATGGGAACAGTGACAGATTGTGCGAGGAGGGGTTGAGGCTGGAGACGATGATGATGAAGATGATGATGATGATAACAGGTTGCAACGGAGTTGAAGAGTTTTGTTTTGTTTTTTACTTTGAAATTTTATAAAGAAGCCAAGAAGATTGGAATTTTTAATATATATATATATATATATATATATATATTTGTTTAATGTGATTACCTCGAATCGGAAAATCTTTGATATACTCGTCTCATCCAAATTCCAAAGAAAAGACGAGACAAAATTTTTGATTAACTTAATCCAAATGAAAGAGGAACTTATAAAACGAAATTCATGCCTGCTTACAAATCAGTCGGTAAAAAAGCTCAATTAGTATACTCGATCACAAATATTGATTAAGAAGCTTCATAAAGAAAATTATAAAGAAATTTAAAAACTCCATAATAAAACGGCGCGTCCCTAGTAAGACTCATCATCAAAATATAGCCGCCTGATATTAGCCGTTGGATGAGTGTAAGTGTATGTTAAGAAAACGCGTAACACATGATTGTGACTCAATTTTATAATGGCACTTCCTTACTCCATCCGGTCAATGGCCCCGCTCTCTGTCTTTTTTTTTGTCTCACTCTTTCTCTAAACATCTCTTGCTCAGTTCGAACTCCCTCTCTGTCTCCCTCAGCACCGTGGCCCAACATCAAGTGCTTCTCTCCTCTCTCCTTGTTTTCTCTTCTCTCTCTTTTATATGCCCTGATGTACATATAAGATTCGAAATTTTTGAGTTGCTCTTTTGTAATTTAAGGGTTATTATTAAGTCTTTATAAGCTAACATAATGGTTGTTAGTACATACTCTACTATCTCTCAATATGCTCTCTCCGTGTTTGTTGAATAATCTAGCTGAAAATTTTCACGTTTTTGTAGTTGTGTTCTGTGTCATTATGAAATAACAAGGAGTGGAGATGAATTTTTTCACTTCGCTGTGGACTACTGAGGTTCATTGGAATTAAAACTCTTACTGTTCTTCCTTTGAGATTTTAAAATGGTCATAGGGACCTCTTTGTGCTTAACTGCATCATTATCTTTCACAATCATGATATACACATGGGCATTTGAATTAGCCGTGGTTATTGGTACAGGGTTCATTTTTTTTTTTTCTTTTTTGGTTTTTCCTTGTATCAAGGTTCCATTTCAACATTTTTTTTTTAATAGCAAAATTCAGTTATTTACGTGGTGCAAGTATGGTGAAATCTAAATTTCTCTTCTGCATTTTTTTTTTTTAATAACGAAAAAAAAGGGAGGAGGGGGCGATCATGGCTTATCCTCTTTGGACGTGACTATAGGAACTCCAGTTCCGTTCAAGAATGTTTCTAGATATTTTGTCGACAAGTCACCACCACTAAACGGAATAGTAAATCACCTGAACTTCATTCAAACGGTTAGCAAAAATAGCACCTCTAGAGGTAGAAGATGAGGCACTAGACTGACAAGTAATTACTCTCACATTTAAGACTCTTGAAAGAGCCGTCAAGATTCAAACCTGTGACCTCTAACCTCCAGGATAATTGCATTGCTGTTATGCCACCTATTCGGTGGTCTCTTCTGCAAGTTGTGAAGGTGTTTTAAATGCTTATGCATATAAAAATTAAAACCTGTGATCTCTAACCTCCAGAATAATTGCATTGCTGTTATGCCACCTATTCGGTGGTCTCTTCTGCAGGTTGTGAAGGTGTTTTAAATGCTTATGTATATAAAAATTAAAACCTGTGATCTCTAACCTCCAGGATAATTGCATTGCTGTTATGCCACCTATTCGGTGGTCTCTTCTGCAAGTTATGAAGGTGTTTTAAATGCTTATGCATATAAAAATTAATACGTTCTCAATCAGGTGCTATCTTTATTTATGCACCTTCATTAACTTTCGTAATTATGGGAGAAACATGTTCTTATACCATATTCCAATTTCAAGCATAACCGATGTGGCAGACTAACATTAGTTTTTACACCCTTCTCTAAGGCATCATCTGATGGCCACCAGAAATTTGTCTTTGATGGTTGGATAATCACATTTTTATGTATAATGACCTAAAAAAAATACACACACGAATAAATTTTTGACTCATTATAAATTTGTGGAAATTTGTGGAGTTTTAGCCACTAATTTGTTAGTCACTTAATTAGTGTGTGATGCTTTCCACACATAACCTATAGCATTACTCTTATCGAATTCACAATAACTAGTAGTAGCTCGGCTAACTTTGTTTTCAGGGTTATATTCATTGTTCCCTTTTCTAATAGTTTTTGAAAATGGAAAAAAAATCTCACCTTAGCCCTTCTAGGTGGTTTGTTCTTGTTATACATCAAAAAGTGCCTCAAGTATGTTGCAAAAACATACCATGAGGAAAATATAGAGCCAAATTTTCATGTGTGCATTCTTTATGAGTCTAAACTAGAAACTTTTATTGTCCATATGCAAAGAAAAGGATTGATATCCTGAAGCATCTTTCTGTCATAAATGTGACACCACCTGTATGTATTCTGGCACAAAACGACATGAAAAAGGAACATTATCCAATCATAGCCTTCAATTTCAGTCTAGCTCTTCAAGCATAGTAGTATCAATATCTCACCTTCATAAGCATCAAAACCAAAAACTTATGATGCTTTTTTCTCCTCCTAAGATGAAGAAGAGCTTGAAACCTTCATCTCCCACATTTCTTTTTTTTTTTTTTTTACTCTGTCTCATTCTTAGCAGTACTAAGCCAATGCAAGGTCTTATCAATGAACGTTGATCTAATCCAAAAAACATGCAAGCACACCATCCTAATTTATATGAAAAAGCAAAAGTTAAAAGAGGGTGACATATATACGAACAACAATTCTATTGTCGTTGAATGAAAGAATATAGTCACATAGAACTTTAAATGATAAGTAGAAAATGTTTGGCCCTAGTAACCTAGAAAAAAGTTGGCCAAGGCTATTATGTTGTAATAGGTGTTTTTGAGATTTCAAGAAATTCTCATTTATACAATCCGGTTTGGACGTACTTACAATGGTGAATCGGTAGTTTTGGATTAGATTTAAGAGATGTTTCTTTTGTATATTATACGTCAAGAGATTTTAGACATTTCTCCTTTTCTTGAATCTATATAGGTTGGGATAGTTTGATGTATGCTTCCTTTTTCCTTTGCCTCCTTGATCTCTTTCTTTCCTTTGTACTTTTTTTCCCTTTTGTCATTATTGAAAGACATGCTTTATTTTCCTTACCTATAAACTGCATATACTTGGTTGTGATGGTGTAATATGCTCATGGATCTTGCTTATATAAATCTCTAGGGTATGTTATCATAATCACATTTAAAGTATAGCTTTTAGTAGTAGAAAATTGTAAGGAAGACACTGGGACGTAAGAGCACATTGTAGAGACATTACATCGGTTAGAAGCACGATTCAGTGAAATGACAGAATAGATCAGGAATGTCAAGACTGAATTATAAGAGTTGAAAGAGGAGAATCAAAGGAAAGATAAGGATAGGAAAAGTTTTCAGAAAACAGTAATAGAAATTTTAGTTGATAGTGAAGGGTAGGGTTGAAAGGAAAAAGAAGGCTGCATTGGTTAAGAAGGTTGCATATGGGAGATCACGTGGTAGAAAGCAAGAGTTCAAGTTGTCTGAAATGGAGTCCCTGTTTTGAACCAAAAACCCCAGTTTCTAGTGTGATTCGGGTAAGTCAATCAAGTGTTTTATTTTGTTGCGTTAGTTGCAGTTAAGAAATTTATATAAGTTTCTAACAAATGATATGCAAGATGGTACATTGGCTTCATCGAAGAAGGTCATCATCAATAGTACATCAAAACATTTGGACCTTTAATAGGAACTTCAAGCTACATTGACTATACCGATGATCATCCTGAGTGGTATGTCATGCAACTGTAAAAGCAAAATTGGATATATTAATTGGTGAGATTAGCAAATTTTGATTTGAAAATTTGTGTTTGTTTGTGAAATAAGGCCTGGAGGAATATTGGTTGTTTCGAAAAATGTCATCGATGGGAGAGAAGAACCTAAAAAGAAAAAGGTGACGCCGAGAAGATCTATCTACAATTTTGGTCCTTATAATCGGTTAATTGAGCCTGTAGAGGATTTTTAAGATATGACTTTACTGGAATTCATCTTTGAACACTTTGATGACGAGGAAATGAGACGTGTTTTTGGACTGAAGCGTTAACGATAATTATAGAAAATCTGTTCTTTGGTCGCAGTATATTCTTGATGATATTTTCTTTTATTTCATCATTTAAAAAAAAAAAGTTTCAGTTAGGATTGAGGTGTATAGCTTATAAGTCGAACTAATTCAGTTAAAATTTTTAGAAAAGCTATAGTCGGGACAAAATTGAATGAGATAAGCAGGAGAGAAATGGGTTGTTTACGACAAAAGACACATGTGGACGGTGAGATGTTAAGTTAATTATGTTTGTGATTGTTTATATAACTCTAAAAATGATGGAAAAATAGTGAAGTTGCTTGAATAGTTGAGTAAATTTTAATTTTATTAACATGTACATGTATATACTAAATGTCGAAACTGATTAACTAAGGATGAATGGGAAGTCTACAAAAGTAGAGGACACAACAGGTATTTGACAATTTAAGTACATGGAATGTGTTGTAAACAATTATTTTTGTATTCACGTTTGTTCGTGAGTAAGCTAGATGGAAATTTAAGACATGATTGCTTTTGTTGATCGGATGTTGATACGTAGTCAGACGCAATTAGCTCTCATCGATCGCAATTAGCCCTCGGAGAAGTGCTGAAAAATGGCACAGAGTTGTTGAATACTTTATGGGTCAACTTGGTGACTATGAGAAGATAGGTATCTCAGTGGGGTATGTTTTTGGACTGAAGAGTTAGTGACTTTGATCCATAAAGTATTCAACAACTTTGTGCCTTCTCATAAATTCTTTAGCACCTCTCTGAGGGCCAATTATGTTCGACTACGTATCAACATCTGATCAACAAGAACAATTATGTCTTAAATTTATATTTAACTTACTCACGAATAAATGTAAATACAAAAATAATTATTTACAACCCGTTATACCTGTTATGTCCTCTACTTTTGTAGACTTCTCGTTCATCCCTAGTTAAACAGCTTTACTTTTGTATACTTCCCGTTCATCCCTAGTTAAATAGCTTTGGCATTTAGGATCTGCAAGTGCATGTCAATAAAATTAAAATTTACTCAACTATTCAAGCAACTTCACTATTTTTCCATCATTTTTAGAGTTATATAAACAATCACAAACATAATTAACTTAACATCTCACCGTCCACATGTGTCTTTTGTCGTAAACAACCCATTTCTCTCCTGCTTATCTCATTCAATTTTGTCCCGACTATAGCTTTTCTAAAAATTTTAACTGAATTAGTTCGACTTATAAGCTATACACCTCAATCCTAACTGAAACTTTTTTTTTTTAAATGATGAAATAAAAGAAAATATCATCAAGAATATACTGCGACCAAAGAACAGATTTTCTATAATTATCGTTAACTCTTCAGTCCAAAAACATACCCCATTTCCTCATCATCAAAGTGATCAAAGATCAATTCCAGTAAAGTCATATCTTGAAAATCCTCTACCGGCTCAGTTAACTGATTACAAGAACCAAAATTGTAGATAGATCTTCTCGACACCATCTTTTTCTTTTTAGGTTCTTCTCTTCCATTGATGACGTTTTTCGAAACAACCGATATTCCTCTAAGTCCTATTTCACAAACAAACATAAATTATCATAACAAAACGAAACATTTGATTAACTTACCCGAATCACACTAGAAATCGGGGGTTTGGTTCAAAATAGGGACTCCATACGTGAGACAACTTGGACTCCTGCTTTCTACCACATGATCTCCCATATGCAGCCTTCTCTTTCAATTCAATCCCAACCTTCCTCATTCACTCTATCGTTTCATTGAATCGTGTTTCTAACCAACACAATGTCTCTACAATGTGTCCATACGTAATCATTGTCTTCCTCACAATTTTCTATTGCATAAAACTATACTTTAAATATGATCATGACAACAATTTGAAAATACTCGTGATAACATGCCTTAAAAATTTTACATAGGCAAACTCCATAAGCATATTACACCATCACAACCAAGTATATGTAGTTTATGGGTAACAAAAATAAAGCACGTCTTTTCAATAATGACAGAAGGGAAAAATAAAGATACTAAAGACAGAAAGAGATCAATGAGCTAAAAGCAAAACTAAAAAGAAGTATACATCAAAATATTGAAAAAAAAAAAAAGAGAAATGTCTTAAATCTTTTAAAGTAGACATTAAATATATATATATATATATATACACTAATTCAGTAAGTATTTTTTTTTTTTACTTAAATATCAATTTGTCCAATAAAAATTTAGTATGTATTTTTTTTTTAAATATCAATTTGCCCAATGAAAATTTAGCATGTATATTTTTTTATTGTAAAAAATAAGAGAAAAAAGAACATTAATAATGCACGTCTTTTTATGCATTTCATTATAACCATTGGATCACTATCTAACAATGATCCAGCGGCTAAAAAAAAATATCTACCTAGATAAAAAAAAAATACTGATTAGATTGGGGACCTATATATATAGGGGTTAGATTTTAAAAAAAAAACTAGAAAATAGATTGGATAATTTGTATTTCACCTTTGTAATGTTCAACTTCGCCCCATCGGCCTCGGACTTGGGAGAATTAAGTTGCGCTGGAAGGTCCAAATGAGCGCAGCAGTAACCATCCATCATCGTCCAGTGGTTCGACTCCTCCCACACTCCTCACTTTCCGCCAAAATCACTTTATTCCCTCACCACCTCCCTCTCTCTCCAGGTACTATCAATTCGCTATTTCACTCTCCTATTTTCTCGCCTTACCTTGGGATATATATATATATATATATATTTATATTTATATTTATATTTATATGTAGGAGACTGTTCAGATTTTCCATAAACTCGAGTGAGTTTTTTTTTTTTTTGGTTCTCAAAATTGGGTTTTGTAGGCTTTGAGTTGTATAAACATGGTAAGATGAGCACTTGTTGTGGCTCAATCCGTGCCATCAATGGAGGCGAGAGTGCATATGTATCTCCTTGGAATGAGAAACCATATGAGACTCTTCCAAATGGGAAAAGGGCATACTTGGATGAGCAAGACATTGTCACTTTTCTTGATCCGCCTAAGGAGTTAATTCCTTTGGACCCCACTTTATATAACCCAGCTGCCTATATCTGGTCAGTCTTCTATGTCCTATCATTTTTTTTTCTTTTTTTTTTTTTAAGTATAAGTATTTGCATTGCATCGATTTCTCTTTAGTTTATAAGAATTTAGAGGACATGGTAGGTAAACTGTAGAATGCAAAAGTATTTGCATTGCATCGATTTCTCTTTAGTTTATAAGAATTTAGAGGACATGGTAGGTAAACTGTACAATGCAATATAGATTATAGTATTATGTTAAATATTGTTGTTCTAAATTCTAATGGATAGAGACTGAATTAGAATTATATTCCATCTTGTTAATTTTTCCGGGAGGCTATAAAGGGAGTTATAGAAAGAATTTACTCCTAAGGAAGTTGCATTTAGATAATTAGTTTGTTTCACCAAATTCAACTCAAGCCACCAAGTTAGTCCTACTTAATAAAATTTATTTTAGTTGATGATATCATTTTAGTCGACCTGATTTCGTTCAACGTGTAGTACATTTGCTTTCTACTGTATTCATGCTCGGAAGTAGAAAGAAGATGGTTATCACTTAGGGCTTTGTGCTCCCCACCCCCCCCCCCCCTCCGGTTAGTGTGGTTAAGAAGTTAAAATTGAGTAGTATTGTCTGATGTTGTTGTTCTTCGGTAATTCACTTTGGTTTCTTCTTGCTTCCGACCTTAGGAAAAAGATTGAAGAAATTCCTGAGGAAAGGCGTCATCGATTGCTGAACTTGCTGGAACCTATGTTAGTGTCACAATATCTTGAAGCTTTGAGAACTTATTTATATTATTTTGCTTTCTTTGTACGGTTTTCAACTTATTTTTCCATATCTTTCCATGTCTTCGTGTGATTTTTTTTCTTGAAGCCCATGTCATTGTTGTTAATACAGGAAGCATGACAAAAAAAGATAGCTGATTTTTTTCCCCTTTATTTCAATAAGAAAAGATACCTAGATATTTGAACGGGATATTGCATAGTTAATTTGAAAACAATTGGTAAATAAATACAATGCAGCCATATTTCGAGAGCTTGGCAAATAGCTGGTACACGATATGAGGATCCCAAGTTGGCTAAGAGAAGTGAGTTTAACTGGCTCTCTAGTGAAGATGGTGGAATGACACTTGAATGTTATAATTGTCGAATGAGTGGAGGTGAGTCCAAATTCTGTGGTCAGCGAAATAAATTAAAGAACTTCCTTGGCTCACGTTGTTTACTAAAAGGCACAGAAAGTGTTCTCTGCACCTTTGCATGTGTACATGCATATAAAGCCAATGATTCCTTTTGTTTTCTTGGAAAATATGCACTCTCTCCCACCTTTGCTAGCATGTAGTGGCATAGATTATGACTCTTTTTTGAAGTGATATTCTCTTCCATGTTGTGGGTGTGTGCATGTCTGCATGCTTGCATGTGTGCTCTATTTGGCGGAGGGGCATCCAGGGATTCTTATTGAGTTGCTCTGGTTTTCTTTTGTTCTGTGTTCCACATTAATTTTATGGAGTGTCACAGAAAACTGATGATTTTGATGTTAAATTTTGTTGATAGGACCAATGCCCATTGCTTGGATAAATTTCTTTAAGAAGGTAAAGACTAGGTTTATATGGCTGTGCTCTATTTTTCCATTGCCAGTTATTACATTGTTGATCAACCAAGTCAATTTCTAATTTATCCAGGCAATGTTTTCATGTAAAGATGGGAATGTTTATGGGAGAATTATTGGTAAGTTTGTTTATCCTCAGTATTTATTTGTTATCGTCAACCTCCTTGATAGATTTATTTGTAAAGCGCTTCTAGTCATAACTTTATTTTTACTGTTCCCCCAAACAACTATGGCTGAAAGTATAAAATTCTTTCTTTGGCGTAACTATTTATTAGAAGATTTCACTTCTATGAATCACTGGGGCTTCTGTGTTGTAAATCTAGCTATCAACTGTATTGCCGGATCAACCTTCCAAAGCTACCTAAGATGCCTTTTATCAAATCCCAATTGGCCAATGTTATTCATTAAATTCAGATACTATGATACAACGCATATAGTTTATGTATTTGGGTATAATGGGCATAACTAAGAGCTCTTTTAAAATGCGCTTGCCTATTCTAAATTTCAAATATCTTTCCTTATATTATGAACTAGGTAAAAATATCAGTTCCAGTTTTCTGTTATCATTTGTTGTACGATCATTTTTATTTTAAACCATAAAGGATGTTCGACATTTTGTATAAGGTTTAGATTGGACTCAAATATGAACTTCTAGTTGAATTTTCCGAGATACGACATTTTTTTATATGGCATCTTCATACTATGATATGGCTACTTTCTCTTTGAATGTTCTTATGCTAACTAGTCATACTTTTTGTTATTTGTTATGAAAGTCTTCATGTTGGCTAAAATCTCTTGACGCATGTCCCTAATGACTCAGGTGGATCCTTTTTGGAACAACTTGCAAGGAACTGGAGTCCATTGTACTTCGTAGTGAGGAACCATAAGGAAGTAATGTCAACTGAGCAGCCTTGTGATTTTGCTTATGAATTTGGGGATGGGCTATTTGATCTCCATGAGTACCCTCAAGATTTTCCAAGACCAGGTAGAAAATATCTTACATGTACAATGTGGTCATTACTAGTAATTGTCATTTCCCTGATTTAATTTCTCATGATTTTAGAAAACTGCTTCCATATTATTTATTCATTGATTTTGTGAAGTGAAAAAAAAAAAAAACAGAAAGATACAAATAGCGCTTATGCAAGAGATAGTTTAATCAACACTTACACGGACGGACACATATAAGTTACTCTCCCTCGCTTCCCATCTCTCCTGATGGAGTGGGTTAGTTCAGGTTCCTTGTTTGGCTTTGCCTTTGATTTTTGGGTTAATGAAGTTTCTTTCAATAAAAAGAAAAATGGACAGACGCATTAGATTTTCCTAGCTTTGTGATAAAATCTCCAGGGAAAATGGAGAATTTGGGGGGCATTTTTAAGGAATATTTTTGCAGTAACTATGATTTCTGAGATATGAGCCTACTTTGACAGTTTGACTTTTAAGTTTTGTACTTGATTATGAATTTGGCCTTTTTTTTACTTTTTTTTTTTTTTGAAAAAGTAATAATAAAGGATGCAATTTTTAATACCTTTCAAAAATTTTGACCCTTATGCTTGTTTCTCTTAACCATTGGAACAGTTCATTATTTTGTTACCTTCTTCCAGATTACTTCCCAGCTGCAAATTCCTTATCCTCTTGTTTGTTTACTCTAGTAGTAATGGTTGAAATCACATGGTCTTTGCAACTGTTTTTGGTTTTGTTTGGCACTCAGATAATATTTTGGTATTAGCTTTGTATTCTGTTTCTTTAAGGGGGAAGTTTCTGCAAGGGCTATTAGAAAACCTCAATTGCTCACCAAGTACCAAATTCGATCTCAAAAATTAGTTAGGGGATTGTGCTTTTTAAGTTCAAGTAGATGTGCATAAATAAGGATTAACTGCATTCCAGTTGGTAAATATTAAATTTTTGCTATTTGTTCTTTCAGCAAAACATCCATATCCTTTCAACGATCAAGCTGTTGTATATGTTCGTCATCTGGGACCAGGAGTGTTAATAGGGCAAGCATGGCAAGAAGGAATAGCACTGGAACAAGTACCTCGAAAGTTATGCGGCGAGATTTTGATGGTTAAAGATTATTCTGCTGCTTAGAGGAAATAGCCAATGTATTGTCTTTGGATTCACAAAAGAGGTAAATGATTTCCTGCAATTCATGAAATATTGTTCATATTGACTTCGGGTGGAAGGGAAGATGGGTTGTATATTTGTACTGCTCAAAATGGAGCCTTTGGATTGTGTTGCTTTTTGGGGGTTTGTACATTTTTTAACTCAATTTTTCATTGGTTATGCATTTTCCGACCCTTTTTTAGCAAATCTGACCTCTGACCTTAGCAACATTTTGTGATTTTAGGTCACTCTTCCAGATTATTTTCCTGCTGCAAATTCCTATATTCTTTTGTTTCCAGTAGTGATTGAAACTGCCTAGTCAACCTAACTATTTGGTTCCTTCTTGCATTTAGATAACATTTTGGTACTATTTTGGTACTAGTTTTATCTTCCGTTTGCAAGTGATGTAAGGTGTTTCTGCCAGGGACATGACAAATTTTAAATCTGGAAGTCACCGAGTTCATTTTTCGTCTAAAAAGTTTGTTTGAGGGTCTGTGCTTTTTGTATTGAGAAATATTGCATACTAGGTACTAACAGTCGAAGATGGATTAGTAATATAACTTATTGCCATTTGCTTTTTCAGTGGAACATCCATATGCTTTCAATGATGAAATTTGTTGTATATGTTTGTCCTCTGGGACGATGAGTGTCCATTGTCAATAGACCAAGCGTGGGAAGAAGGAATGCACTAGAACAAGTTCCTCAAAAAGTATCGGCATGATCTCTGATGTATTATAATCAGGTAAATGAATTTCCGGTAGTTGACATAAAGTTGGTCTTGTGGATGACGAAGAGAGCCGTGAGTTGTTGAGTTTGGAGTTGGTTTAACTTGAACTCTATTATTTTTTGTTCTTTGTTCTTTGTTCTTTGTTTGTTTCTTGCTTTAGTTTGATATCGATTAGTGGAGTTTCTTCTTTAACAAACTCCTATGTATGTCCTTTGATTCTTATGCAACCTACTTACCTGAATCCTGAGAGAAATTAAGGAAGTATTTATTGTCAAAGAAAAAGAAACAGAAAACAAAGCAATAAATAAAAATTGCATTTCTCCTAGGAGGGGAAAATGATTGCATCAGCTTGTAAAATAACTTGAGGTAGTAGCTGAAGTCATACGATTCTTTGCATAAGTACCCTAAAATGGCTCACATGATTGTCACTCTAATTTTATGTTATTTATTCTCTTTCCTAAATTGATTTGATCAATATAGCTCAAAAACGAAACTATATTTGGGTCCATTGGGATTATTTGTAGAGGCTGCTTTGGTTTTCAAAAGCAATTGGAGAAAAATACGGAAGAGTGAGACGTTTAATAAATTTATACTTTTGATAAAAATATGTTATGTAACCGTTATTAGAGTTGCTTTTATAAAGTTGTTTCTATTTTCATCGTAAAAGTTTTCGAAAATTCATTTTATAACATAATTTATAGTTTAACAAATACTATACATTATAAATTTATTTTTAAACAGCAAAACACATTAGATTGTAAATTTTAATTTACCAAAAGCCTAAATGTTTTGTATCATAACTGTTTCTTGCTCACAGTTAATACAGTTATAACATAATACAACAATTTCAAAATGACCCTCAAAGTCTAGCAAGGATGTAACTTAATGTCGAGATCTTTAGTTGGATTTGGTTTTTTTTTTTTTTAAATTATCCTTATTGGGTGGATCTAGTTCCAATTTCCATTAGACGGACCACTCACGTCTAAATTCAAGTTTAAGGGGGAAAATTGTTGGATATATTTCATGGATTATTAAACTAAATACAATTCCAAAATCCATCATACTAAATTATCAGGAAAATATTTGTTGAGAGAAAACCCATGATTAATCTGGATTCATGGTATTTGACAGCGAAGGAAGTGATTACGTAAGCGGAAGAGATTAATTAATTAGAGCCTTAGGACAGAAGGTCTTCCATAGTTAGTTAGAATACTCTATGTATGTTCAATGGGATCTCTTCCTCTGTTGATAGAGGCAAAGGAGAAGAGCGTTTTGACTTGGGAATCAAAACTCTAATAGTTATGCCTTATATACTGACAGTCAATAAATACCCCATTAATCCTTATTGGTCTAGTATTGGGTAACCACACATTGCACAACACATACTTAATTAGTAATTTCCTGAGTCCATAATTAGATCACTTAATTAGCCTCACTTAATTAGACAGCCCTAATATATATAATTGTTATTTAAAAACCTATGGCTCATATTAGGTTATACGTGTATAACCCAATTATCTCCCACTTGGGCTACATGGGTTTTCCTGAGACAATCATATAATGTAAACTTGAGTGCGCATTTTATTACTGTATGTTAAGAAATTACTTCTTAAGACAATTTGAACTATCTTGTATGTCAACATAAAACCAAAGCAATCTTCATTGCACTTAGGCGAGCAACTAAACTCATCAATGATTACCAAATTAATACACGTAATGATACAGATCAAATATAGATGTATGACATAGAAATTACACAAAAAGTGATCTTACATGTCTATTTTATTTGGTCTTACTTTAAACTGAAGTGAGATCAACTTTAGTCATTCCTCTTAATGTATTATCCCAAAATTTATGCTTAAACCACAGTAGGAAAAATAATAATATGATAAATATCATATTTGAATTCGGAGTTTATATAAAATTCCATCTACCATATTCTGCTGAAATTAAATAAGGAATAAGTGTCACTAATGAACATCTGAACCAAACTATAAAGTCTCACTGAAATTGCACATCTTTAAAATACAACACCATTGTGAGCAATATGCACATAAAAGCACCTTAGGCAATAAATCTTTGATGAGTAGTCACTATCATGGAATTTGTACATACATATTCCTTAGACACTTATCAACTTTGAATTCTTTATTTAGCAACAGATAACTTCAAGTCTATGTGTCTTGACTTCAATAGTTTCTGTTGTTATTAGAATACAACAATGCGGCTCAATTATCACTATAATTCCTTAATGGTCTTTTAAAACCATCAAATACAGCTTGCAGCCTAGTGATAAAATTCTGCAGTTATAACAATATTTATATATACTTTGCTCCATATTAGAAGAAGTTGTGAGCGTTTATTTAACACTCTTCCAAATAGTTTCGCCATTTAACAAATATATATAACCAGAAGTGGATCTTTAACTATATAGGCATCTAACAAAATAAGAATCAGAATACATAATGATCTCTAAAATTTTCCGACTTTTGATAAGTGAGCAGATAAACTAATATTCTCTCTAAATTCTGTATAACCTATTTTGCTGCTACTTAATAATCCATACGAGGGTTATTAATATCTGTCTAACAATCCTAAACATACATAAAATTCCCCATTGCTAATGTACAAGAGGATTTCTGTATTTTCTTAATTTCAATACCATTATGGGCACTAATTGAGACTGTATTTATCATCTTTTATCAATAAGCATATCTCCTGCAATATCTTTATCGATATAGCTCTTTTGTGATATCCTAAAAGATATGCCAGAAATGATCTCAATGTATCTGTACTCCTTAGTACAAAAGAGACGTCCCAAAGATCGTTCACATCAATATCCTTCGATAGAAATTTCTTAGTTTTGTATAACAAACCTATATTATTTCTAGCAAAATATGTCAGCGACGTACAAAATCAAGAAAATAAACTCACTCTCACTAAACTTGTGATATATAAAACCACAAAATGAATTTTCCTCAAAACCAAATAAGAAAATGATTAGATGGAATCTATAATATCTTAATGGGAAACTAGTAGTTTTTAAATTCATCTAATGTAACTCCAGAATATAATGAGCTACTAGTATCAAAAGTATCCTGAAAGAGTCTTTTATTAAAACTAAAGAGAAAATCTCTTTATAAATAATGTCTTCCTTCGAACCATTGGAACTAGACGAACCTAAATGTCGATAAAATCTTAAACATCATTGTCCTTTATAGATTTCATCTCATGCTTTATGGCATCAATCCACTTTGAGAGTTAGAACATTGTTTTATCTTGAGTGAAAATAATTGGATAATTTTCTACTCCTATATCGAACACATATTCTTAGAGATTAACACATAAATATCCAAAATTGTACTTTTCTTTTCCCTAGTGGATTTCGTTAATGGCACTTTCTCTTATAGTAATTGAGTTTTCTCTTTTGGAGTAACTTTCTTATTTTGGACAAGGAGTTGCTAAATATTGTTTTGATTCACATTTGTATCTTAAATAATGTCAAGTGTGAAATCTTGTAACCTGAATATTTTCAATTGCAACTGAAGGAATAGAAATGAATTCCTCCCCAAAGATAATATTGTTAATATTTTCTCCCCTAAACTTAACATCCTCAAGGAATTTATATTTTTCCATTTTGAAAAAAATTTATTAGAGGTATCATAAAAGATGAAACCTCTTAACTTTTCAAAGTACCTAGTGAAATAGTAGCTAAAATTCTTAAGTCCAATCACTTTCCATATAGCCTGTATGGCCTAACATTAGTTGGACAATCTTAGACATACAAGTATCTAATACTAGACTTCTTGCCTGTCCATAATGCATATAAGGTTTTAACTACATCTTTAGTGGAAGCTTTGTTTAGTATGTATACTGTAGTTCTTAGGTTTCTTTCTTAGAGTGATTTAGGTAAAGAAAAATGATTAATCATACTTCTTACCATGTTCTTAAGTTTGTTTTATTATCACAGAATAATACTATTTATACTAGATTTTCTTAGCATTTCATATTGTGGGACAATTTTATATGTCTCTAGAAACTGAGTGAAGGATTCTAGACGTTGTTAACTTCATCCGTCTTACCAACCATAGTATACATTATGATTAGATTTGACAGTTTTAATTTTCTAGCTTAGTTAAATTTCAACTTCAGCACTGAAAACCTTAGACACATCCATAAAGTAAGACTTCTTATGAAGTAAAATAGGTATCCTTAATGAGTATATAATATAATATTGTTGGCCATTCCTGATAATGATAGGGAATGGTCTGCATGTATCAGTATAAAGTAGCTCTAAGACATCAAAACTTCTGTTGATACCTGATTTCTTTATGTTTGTCTGTATTCCTTAATATACTTAATATCAATTTTAATGTCCATTAAATTAAGTAGGTTAAGAATTTTATTTGACACAAAACTATTAATTCTTTATTAAGAGATATATCAAAAAAGCTTGTATCATACTATAGAGAAATTCTTTTAATTAACATGTACTTTTGTACCATATTTCTTAATATGCAAGATTAACTTGATGAGGCAATTATTTTGAATTTATAAAGATTATCAATCAAAAAACTAGTAGCAAGAAATTTGAATATTGAAAGAAACTAAATTTAACTATTTCTGAATGAACAAAGATGATTATATTTGTTCAAGTCAGAAATAGAATACTTTAAAAGTCTCTTCTAAATCTAAAATTTAACTAGTTTCTAACTGTAATCTAAATAATTTATAGCCTCCCCAAAAGTTATGTTACCATTGCTCAAATTGATGAACTTTTCATCACCAATTTATAACTGGCTTCACAAACAATCTTATATGAACATATTTATGTGAATAGAAGGATCCGTATCTATTCACTAAGTGCATTTGGATACAAGAGCTAAATTGACTTTATGACAAATAAAATTGAAAAGCATACCCTTTTTTATACTCCAAAAGGCATGATTGGGATAATCAACTTTATATATCCAACCTTTTTACAAAAGAAACAGACAAATTCTTTATTTTGTTTCCTTTTGCACTTTATGCTAAAAAGACACAAATGCATCTTCTTTGTCATTATTCATTTTCCTCATCTTATCTTATTTTAAGAAGTACATGCTAAGTGAGCATTTTCAATCTTTTCTCGCTTCAATCTATCTTCTTCTTACACACTATAAGAAATGATCTCAAAAAGATTATTTGTACTCAAGGGTGTTGTAACTCTGCTTAACTAATTTGTGCAGGAAGAGAGATAGAAACCGAATTCACGAGTAAGTCTTTCAACTACTCTAACTTTAAGTGCATTTAGTTTGGAAGCAAGATTAGACATGTACATAATGTACTTCCTTATATTCTCTTAATCCTTACACTGAATTGACATGAGTTTCTTAAAAAATTGTACTTATTTCGACTTTTTGTTTTCAATAAAATGATCCATACTTGTTTTAAGGAACAACTTAGCGTTTACCTTCTCAGATATAGTGCCTCTAATAGTTTCTGTAATGGAGTGTTATATGATTGTAAGTCTTATGCAATTAGAACGTATTTACTACTCAAAATCCTTCTCTACCAACTGAAAAACTTTAAACTATAAGAGCAATAGGATGTTCTGTCTGGAGCACAAAGTTAAGACCAATACAATTAAGCACATTGTGTTATGCTCATTCCATTCCTTAAAGTTTGTGCAATTAAACACAAATATTAGACTTAATATTGGTAGATATATATTAAGCAGAAACTGAACAGAGAACAAAAAAAATAGAAAATAACAGCTCACATTAAAAATATGTCATAAGCTAAGCATAAAAAATAATAAGATATACCAGTATGACATACATTAAATAAACATATAAGGTGGGCTTCCGTCACAAGATACCCAGAACAACGTCAATAAGCTTTCTTTTAGGCCGACTTATCAACTTATAAGTGGTACTCTTCAGTGCAGTAATTAAATATTGACAGTGAATTCTGTCAGACAGAAAATCTTCCTGAGGGCCAATTTATTGTCCACATGGAAACTTTATAACCATCACATATCTATTACCGCAAGTATGCTCATTATTCGGCCAAATAATCACCTTTTTTTGGGCTGATAATTATTCGCATGAATAATAAATATACAATCATTCAAATATTTCAAAATAAATAAATCTATATAATAGAAGTTACTTTGGCAACATGCTATTTCAATTCATTTATTTTAAAATATTTAAACAAATAGCACAAAGAAAACAATAACCAAAGTGCCTAAAATATTAAACTAAAAATTTTAATGCACAAACATTAACGGAGGACCGATTGAGTTTTAAACACTTTTATCAACTCTTAAAGCCAAATAGAGTTTTTAATGGACAAAGTGTGGGTTGTAGTGAAGCTGGGTTGAGAAAATAAAACTGATTGGTTAAATTTCAAGCTGAAACTCTTTGAATTCAGTCAAAAAAAAAAAAGACTCAATTCTACCCAAAACCAAGATCATATGCTTTATTTTTTATCCAAAAAAATTTTCCTTCCCTGGTGATAATGCTACGACACCAGTATATGGCATCGCGGCACCATCGCTACTGCATGGTGGTATTGTAATAGCACTAGTGTGGCGCTGCAGTGCCATGCTACTATGGCTTGGCGCCACAGTGCCAAGTTTCAGCATTAGTTTTAATTATCCGATTTTAAAATTAGGTAACTTAAAACTAATGCAATTTTTTGCCCTTATCTATAAAATTTATGATCTAAAACTTAGAATTCAATCCTCAAATACTCAACATCTCAATAAAATCATGAAAAATTCATCAATCATACATATAATATCTAAACCCTAGAAAACAAAATAGGTAATGATATCAAACAATAGAGACATGCATGATAATTCTAAGCAATTTAACGTGATATCCTGAGTCCACGGTGTTTGACAGTAAAAGATGTGATTACGTAAGCAAAAGCGGTTAATTAATTAGAGCTTTAGGGTAGAAGGTTTTCCACAGCCAAAATACTCGATGTATGCTCAATGAAATCTCTCATTCTATTGATGGAGACAGAGGAGAATAGTGTACATTTTATTTGGCTTAGGAACCAAAACTCTAATAGTTATGTCCTTATATACTGACAGTCAATAGATACCTTATTAATCCTTATAAATTTAGTATTAAGTAACCATATATTACACAGACTATACTTAATGAGTAATTTTCGGAACCTATAATTAGATCAACGATCTCACTTAATTAAACAATCCTAATATATATAATTGTTTTAAACCTATGGCCCACGTTGGCTCATACGTGTATAACCCAAAAAAAAATCACGTACAAAACTAAACATGAACATAACAAATGTGAGAACATATACCGTACGTGTGTGTGAGAGAGAGAGAGATAGATTGAACAAGAAGTGGTTATAAAAATTTGGTGGTGTATGGTGGGATGTCCTCATCTTTCCACGTACAAACTAATTAAACCATAAAATAGACAAATAAATAAAACCGACGAGAAATTCACGTGGCTGTCTTTGTCTTTGCAAAGCTAAATTACAAGTGTACACGACACAGCTCTTAATGGCTGCATGTGCAACCACAACAGAATCACCTATGGTGGGGTCAACTCTCATCTCTTCCCTTCAAAACACAGGTCAAACAGTTATAATTATATTAATTTTTTGGGAGAATAATTATGTTAATTTTAATATCTGCTTTTGTTACATTATTTATTTACTCTAGGAAAAATAGGACTCTTTTACTTTAAATTTTAAACCAACAATTTTAGAAGATTATTTGGTAGGGAACAACCATAGTTTCTGAAATTATATGACACTTTTTAATACCATGTTTTTCAAAAATTTATTATATCATAAAAGATCTGCATATTGACAACCCAATATTGAATCTAGACGTATGAAGATATTTTGGCCCTTTCTGATGATCTCTTAGACTGAATTTGGTAAAAATCTTTTAAAAACTTCCTTCTCAAAATAAAATAAAATAATGTAAAAGTAAACCAAGATTAAAATTTCATCCCCTCAAAAAAAAAAAAAAAAAACAACGAAAATCCCGTGTTTTCAATTTCAAATATATAATCTAGTAGTCAAGTCTAGAAGTAAAGAAACGAAATATCTCTTTGAGAGCAGTTAAGTTTTCACAAATAAAAGATTTCAATCAATGTTTTTCTTGCTAAAAAAATTAGGCTTAACCCTTGTAAAAACAAATCCTAGCCTCTCTTTTTCTGTGAAAACTTTCCTCCCTATAACTCCGATCTTTTGTGGATAGTAGTCTTCCGAGGAGGGAGATTCTAAATGCTCCTTAGGATCTCTCTCAAATAGGATTTTCTTTTTATTTTGTTTGATAGACCTTATTCTTGGATGAAGGTTGATTTTTGTCTTTACAATCATTTTGTCTTCACTTTTCACGTGCGTTTAGTTTCAGATCTAAAATAATAGAGATTGAAGAATATTGATCTTCACTGTCACCAGATCATTCAGAAGAGCAACTTGGATTTTTCTTTTTTTCTAAGGATTTGATGTTTATTGACTTAAAATCTTTCATCTAAAGAATCAAATATTGCTAGTCATTCAATGTCTCATTAAGGGCCTATTATGTTATTGAATGTATTTTGCTTATTATCTTTTTTCCTTAATGTCATGATTAATCATACGTTCACCACGAAACTTCACATATTTAACTACATTTGTTCCGGGAGTGGACGTTGAGTTTATTAATTTGGTTGGAAAAGATCCCTTCTTCCATGTGAATATATTATTGTTGATTTTTTTAATAGCAGGTTTGTTTATCTCAAATATATATATATATATATATAATACTATTATTAATTAAATATTTATTCCATCAAACTTAAAATATGTGTAATTTATTTTTGTTGATGGCTAAAGGCACCGATCTTGAAAATAGAATGATAAAGAGCAACTATCTAACTTGTGTTAATTTGTTATCAAAATTCTAATCTCAAAATTCTAATAGTAGCAATTTATTTTCTAAACTTTTTGATTTAAAGTAATTTGGTTCATAGTTGTCTAAATTATAATCTGTTACTAATTATTTGATAAAAAAATATGTGATGAGCATATAGTTAAATATATATTTTAAAAAAATAAACTGAATAAAAAAATTTGTGCTTACAATAATTGTCTATTTACTTTATTACCCAAAAAAAAGGGGGAAAAAAAAAAAGAAACGTGAAAAAGAAGAAAACTTGGAACAATAAGAGATACAAGACTAGGAGGGGACCGCGTCATATTGCTCCTGCTACGAATTGGTTGACCCTCACAAGTAATGTGTAATACTATTACTTCAAATAAATACTAGTAATTCAATATTTTTGACAACTTATGCAAAGAGTGTAGATCAATTTCACGATACCGTACGTACCCTAGAAACCCTATATATATATATATATATATATATATATATATATATATATTTATTTATTTATTTATTTAGAAAAATTCTAAATATATATATTTTTTTATTTTCTTTTAGACTCTCCTCATTATTTGACACATGATTTTCATTATCCAAAAATTAAGAAAGTATAAAAAAGAGTATAAATGAAAGTGTTCTTAGCGTTACTCGTTTATACATAAAGAAAAGTTGCATATAAGATAGCAGTGTTTGTTTGATATCACTTTTCTCTCTATTTTATTTATTTATTATTATATTTTTGGGCCAAAACTTATGGTGCTTAAAAACAAATTCACATAGATTCTTAAAATTGCAAGACCCAATTAACACTCGGTAATGGTCATCAAATCGTGGATTTTTTTTTTTTAATTAGTTAAGAGGATGAATTGGGGTTAGTTGCTATAATTTTGCGGATATAACAACTTATCTGTCAATTTTTTTTTTTCAATAGACCACGTCAAAATTTTCGACTAGTTAAGGCGCATCAAGTGCCAATTTTCCTTTTGTTTAGAAACAAGAAGTAATGGTGATTCTCTCATTTTGAGAAGATTTCTAACCTCTAATTTACTTTGATTACAAAAATTGATATAAAACAAAGCATAGTGAGTATGAGTAGAATAACAAATTAACCAAGAAGTTTTGGGACCATTTTAGCTGTTCAAAACACTATTTCACATAACACTAAACACTGCCATTTGAATTTTCTAGTGACAAGATTATTCAATCAAAAAAAAAAAAAGATACATTGTCATAAAGAAAGGGCACATACTTATATAGAATAAGATGTGCAGTCAAAAGTGCCCAAAAGCAAAACACTTTTGAGAGGGAGAATGAAATCCACATGATTTGCATGAGGCAAGAGCTGCTTTGTGGCCTACCATTTGTGAATCCCACTATCTAACATCAAAAGGACTTGTACCTATATATATCCTTACTAGTATAATCTTATGGGGTCCCTTATGTGGGACTACTCTATTGTAGTGTTCCTCGTTGCAAATCCACCATCTCAAATCCCCTTTGGTTAACTCTATTCTCACTTCCTGCCGACACTCATTTTGTATTGTGAGAGAGAGAGAGAGAGAGACAAAATAATAATTATAAATAGAGTGAAACTTTGATATAGATTGACTAATGCAAATATACAACTAGTTTTTACACGTGTAAATCTTAGAATTGAAACAATGTCCACCTAATCTCCAGAGAACTCATCCTATTTAGTATTGGAATACAACTTGAGCTATCAATAATCAATAAAGGTACAGAAACAATAGAAAGAGAAATGACTCACTGTGAAACATGACCTTATTTCTTACATTAAATAACAATCAACAATGACTTTTGACTATAAAAGAACCAACAAACCAAAAAACAAGAAGAAGGTGGTGTGAGGATTTGAATTTTATGATGCTGAATAACTTGCCTATGTCTCGGACAACCGAAAAAATTGATTGCAAACAAGGACAAAGAAGCAGAAAAAATGAACTATACGGGAACTTATAATGAGGAGAACTTGACTTATTTTGTTTCGAGTGGCTGTTTGCATTTACCTGTATCCTTGAGCTCTCTGAATAGCTTCCATAACGAGTTTTGCCGCTGCCACCATATTGATTGGCATCTCTTATTCTCCCTTTATTTTTTTTATAGCTTTACCTTAAACTATTGAGTCCGCAATCACTAGCTCATTTGTTCACCAATTAGATCAAGACCCACCAGGAGGAATGTTACACCTTGGAATAGCAAGAAATAGAAATGCACTCCTTGGGCTGATAGAAGGCTCCTGATTGCAGCAGTCAGTAGTAAGAAAGCCAAAGTCAGTTCTTTCTTATAGATCTTGTTCATTTTCTTGACAGGAGGTTTTGGAGCAGCATCTTGATGTCCTTTTAATTTATTGAGTTCAGAGAGCCCACTATCAGAAGTTCCCCTGAAAAGTTGCGGGTGATTCATCGCCTTTGCTTCCCTCTCCTCCGCAGCTAACAAGTCGGGCTCAGATGATCTACCAGCCTTCTTGGTGACAACCCATTCATATGAGCTACCAAGTTTGAACAACCCAGATACCATGGCATTGAATTTAGTCACAGACATTGTGTTTTCGAAAAGAAGGTAGGGGACAATGAAGGGAAATGATCCGGGTGAAGGGAGAATGTTCAGGAACGACATGAAAACAGGCACGTAACAAATAACCCATAAAGGTAGCTCGGCTTCAGGGACAAACATGGTCAAGGGAAGAATTATGCAGAACAACGTGAAAGAATAAAATGGGAGAATTAACTTCCTCAGTAAAAAGAATAGTAGTATTAAGTTGGCCTTCTTAAAGAAGGTAAGCTGCAATATCACATTCAATGCACTCTCAGAATGTCATCAATGGGGAAACAAATTGCAAGGTAAGGAAAAGATAATGCAAGTATGTTAACTACCTTTGAGGCAATAACCGCCGGAAGGCACAAACGGAAAAGATGCATTGGACCAGAATGCCAACGGTGTTGTTGCTTCTTGTAAGCTTCATAAGACTCCGGAAGTTCACAAAGAACCTGAAAACCAGTTTCATAATGTATTTGAAGGGTTAACAATTTTTAAACTGACGTTCAGTCTAAGCTTTGCTTGTTTCCTTTACACAAATGTAACCAAAAATTTAATGGCATTCCAAGCAAAAAGGAAAAAAAAAAAAGTAAAAATAAAACTACTATAGTGCAACAAAACGGAAAGAAATAAAGGCTACCTTGACATCATTGAGGAATATGAATTTCCAACCATTAAGATGGGCACGAACTGCTATATCCATATCTTCAACTGTTGTGCGCTCAAGCCAGCCTCCGGATTCTTCGAGTGCTTTGATTCTCCAAACACCAGCAGTGCCATTAAAACCAAAGAAATTAAGAAATACCCCATTAACCTGCTGTTCCACCTCAAAGTGGAAACACAAATTGATGTTTTGGAGGCGTGTCAATAAGTTCTCATCCTTGTTCACAAATGTCCATCTAGCCTGAACCAACCCCAGCTCAGGATTGTCCTATTTCATAAATTGAAACAAAAATGACAATGTAAAATCAGTTACCTAAAAGAAACATGACCATAGACTACAAAGAAAAAGTTACTTCAAATCTTGCCACCTTAAAATGTGGAATTGTTAGCTTGAGGAAGTCTGGGTTCGGTTGAAAATCAGCATCAAAGATAGCAACATACTCATAGTCCTTGACATAATCACAATTCATAGCAGACTTGAGATTCCCAGCTTTATAGCCAGTTCTTACCAAACGATGCCGGTAAATAATGTTGATCCCCTTTTGACTCCACTTGCTAACCTCTGCCTTAATTAACCACTGTATGCTTTCATCATCAGAATCATCCAGAATTTGAATCAACAGTCGTTCTTTTGGCCAATCAAGTTGGCAAACCGCTGAAATAGATTGTTCATATACCTGAAGGCAGTTCAAGACAAAGTCTCTATCACCAAACACCATTGTAAGCTAGACTATAACCAAGTATAATTTTCAAATGTTATAGATACTTTTCCAAACTAGGAACTGCTAAACTTGAGATTAAAACTAAGTTAACAAAGAGATAGCATAACGAACCATGATAAATTAGTTGCAGTTACAGCAAATAAGTAAGGGAAAAGCACAGAAACGGTTACCTCTCTCTCATTACACATGGGAATCTGAACAAGAACCATGGGATAGCTACATCCTGCGCCTTCCAAATCCGCCAACTTGAATGGTTCCCCTTCAATTGTTGGCTTAATCTTCTTGTACTTAATCCAAAAACAACCGAGACAGAGCAACATACGGTCAGCCGATTGAATTAGGAAAAGAGCAACACAGAAGTTGGAGAGAGAGACTATTGCAGGTGCAATGTAGTCTGCTCTGAACTCCAACCATGAAACATAAACCGTATGGAGCCACCCTTTGATCTCTGAAGTTTGGGGAATATGCAAATTGTTGCTCTGGAAATAATGCCAACCATTCAAGTGTGCAACAACTTCAAAAGCCAAAAAACACAAAGCCATGACCAAAAATGCCAGTATGAGCCTGAACAGGAACCTTCCTTTCCAAGACTTCTCACTCTCCATGGTTACTCCTTCCCCAAATATGAGTCTTTTCTTTATTGAACCAAGCAATGCCCACATAAGATTTCCCACCCAAGCAACACAACCGACAGCTCTATGAGCTTTTAGAAGCCAAACCCATGTGTATTGTTTAGCATTTTTGCCTCTATCCTTATCAACTGGCCTAAATGCAGCATCAGGGCCATCTATTTCAAGCACAGAGTAATTGGGGTTTTCCATGGTTACCACCACTGGATTTCCCTTCCTCGTACTATCCTTAGCCCACCATTTGGAGATACCTAAGCTTGGAGCCATACTTTTCCTAACTTCCAAACAGACAGTAGAAACAAAGATTTTCCCGGAAAATGAGAGACAACAAAAGTACTTACTTCAAGTGCAGGAGCCTTGAAACCTTACTATGAGCAAGGACCGTACAGAACCCAGATCCCAACATTGAAAAAATCAAATGCCCATTTCAGGTATAAGCACGCAAAACTGAACCAACAATGAGAGGAAAGCACAAACTTTAAGTAAGAAAATTTCCCAACCCGGAAAACAAAATGAGAAAAACTCAAAAACCCATTTGAGGCCTAATCACATAAAATCAGATCCACCACTCAAGAACTTGAAAAACCCAGTTTAAGCTTCACAAGGAGAAACCAAAATGCAACAAAGCGAGAAAAAATGAGAATAGAGGAGCAAGAAAGAGTGTCTAAGCTTAAGGGTGTTCCTTTTTCTTTTTTTAATGTTTTCCTCCCTTTTTTCCGTTCTTGCTAGTTGCTACTCACTACCACCTGAAGGCTCCAAGAAACCCAGCATTGGAAATTACCACAATGGAAGAATGCTTAAGCATCAAAATCTGTAAAACCCTTTTAAACTATAATAGCCCATTAGTTAACTAATGAGACCAACAATAACCAAACATAAACAAAACCCAAGGTTTTTTTTTTTTTAACAGATTACCATGGTTTGGAATAAACAAATGAAGAATAAGTTCTTCTTTGATAAACCCAAAAGAAAAAAAGTAAAAATGTTAAACGAAGGCATAAACTTTTAGCATTTTTTAAATAGTATATTAAAAGAACATAAAGAGGAGTACTTATGTTTTGGGGTTGGGAATTTGAAGAACGAATTGCGGAAATTCAGAAGCGGAGGGAAGCAAAGCAGTGATTATAGTATTAGTATCTGTAAAATAATAATATAATGAAGACAAAGTAAAATAGTTAGAAAGGAATGGCCACAGTCACAGACAACACAGATCCCCAAGTCTTATTTGGCTCTCCTTCTTTGTCCAAATGTAAATTCAAATTTTGTCTGTCAAATTCTTTTTTTTCTTTCTTCCC
Organism: Parasponia andersonii; assembly: GCA_002914805.1. Lineage (NCBI taxonomy): Eukaryota > Viridiplantae > Streptophyta > Magnoliopsida > Rosales > Cannabaceae > Trema > Trema andersonii. Next base: position 708,460 of record JXTB01000032.1, read on the forward strand.
AACGATGTCGGTGGTCTTCATTAACAAGTATGGTGAGTAAACTTTATCCTTTTGTCCAACTAGTGGAATATGCTTTATATTATTCTGAAATTTTTTTGTTGCTTATTTTTTTTGTTTCACTATAATTTTTTTGTTGTTTATTATTTTTCTTTAAATTTATTTTTATTATTTTTGTCATAGAAATATGGCTACATATTTATATTTGCAATATGTGTATTGGGTCAGGATATAATATGTTCGGAGACCAATCTTATTATACGATTTTCTACTGTCATATTGAAAAAAATATATTTAGTGTTGAATAAATCATGTAATAGGACCGGTCTAGAAAAAGTGAAAGGGTATTATATCTAAAACTTATATTATGAGTAGGTTCAAATGTAATCTCATTCGGAGACGAGTCTCGTCACATAATTTAACTAATGCTTAACAATATCATATTAGACAAATGTGTTTTACGTCGGCTCAATCATGTGACAAGACTTGACTTTATCCTATTCCATATATATGTATATATTTATGTTGCATATAATTGTTTATATGTAATAAGCCAAATATGTTTTTCTTTTTAAAAATAAAATAAAAGCAAAATATTCACTTCTATTGGATTTTAAAAAAATAAAAATTGGAGGTGAATCAAAGGAATGCCTGATATGATACTAACATATACAATAATTCAAGTAATTTCTTGGTTTTATTTTTTAATTTCTAAGAAAAAAATCTATGTTACTAATACTTAAAAAGAAATATATATATATATATATATATATATATATATATATATATACTTTTTTCCGACAATAATGCAACTTAATTAAAGGGCAGGTCAATGGTATATGCTGTCAATTATTCAACTTTCTAGTTAGTGCAACAGTAAGTGTATCTTTCCCATTAAATAAAAGAAAAGTGAAAAACAACGTGTTTCTTGTGCGCCGTAAAATTATAAGTGTTGCTTTTACCTATGTTTCCAATTTTAGTCTTCTAATTTAAATATCCAACCGATGATTTAATGTCCCATTATACTAAAGGTTTAAATAAAAATGAGAATAGTAATATGTTGTGACAATAATTTATTGGTTGCACAAAAAGTGAGAGAATAAAACGAGAGATCAAAATAGAGAGAATTTGGAGCTTTTTTTTTTTTTGATTAAGAATTTTGAGCTTTTAAGTTTACTTAAGATTTCATATTTAAGCTTCTTCTCGATTGGTTCGTACTGCCAAGGCCCACACGCTACTTTGCCCTTCATACTGATGCAGACCTTTTTTTTGGAGCTAAACTGTGTTGGAATGGGGGCTATTCTCTGAAATGAAGCTTGTTGTATTATTGCTTACAATCTTAGAAGTTAAATCTTTTATGATTGTCCCTTGAAAAAGGAAAAGATCTTTTATGGCTTTAACTTTGTAACTAATGATAAAAGAAATATATTGCACAAGAGCAATTAATCTAAACATTCTTGAAAGTGATTGTGAGAGATTTGCACGTGCTTCTTAAATTTGTAGACGAAATATAATATGGTCTCATAAATGGTAATTGATATTAAAGTTATGAAAAAATTATTGAGAAATTAGGTTAAATATGCATCATAAGAGGCATATGTTGGCACGTATATTTTTCTCAATAAAATTCTAAAAAATATGTATATAACCACCTGAAATGTCACTTCTGCTCTTAATAATTGGTTTATAATATATATATCGCTCTTCTCCTCTTTAACCTAGTTGTAGCTCATTATTTCTCCCTTTATATCCTCACAATCTTTCCTGTAATCTCATGCTTGAATTTATCACACTGTCTAAGGAGCTGAAATTCTAAGAGCAGAAAAGAAGAAAAAGATAAAAGTTGAAAAAATAGAAAAAAGACTTGGCGGTAAGACGGAGGACAGAAATCTGCGAAATAAGTATGTAATTTATATGTTCAAATATTATGGGTACTATTTGAAATAGTTTTTAACTGAGTTTCGATATGTTACGAGCATAATTTATACATTAAAAGTTATTTTCTGGGTCTGGGATTATCTGCAAAAGTCTGGATTTCTCAAAAAATAAGACTGTCTCATGATAAGCATCGAATTTTCGATGTAATTTCGACCATATTTCGATAAACTCTGAGATGTAAGAATTTCGTCGACTATATTTCGATTATAATTCGATGGTAGTCGAATTTTTGACCTATTTTCGATTACTATTTCGATTATTTTTCCAATCAATTTCGATGTATTTCGATTATAATTTCGACCAAATTTCGATGAAGTCTGAAATGTAAGAATTTCGTCGACTATATTTCGACTATAATTCGATGGTAGTCGAATTTTCGACCTATTTTCGATGACTATTTTCGATTATTTTTTTCGATGACTATTTCGATTATTTTTTCGATCAATTTCGATGTATTTCGATTATAATTCGACCAAATTTCGATGAAGTCTGAGATGTAAGAATTCGTCGACTATATTTCGACTATAATTCGATGATAGTCGAATTTTCGACCTATTTTCGATAACTATTTCGATTATTTTTTTCGATCAATTTCAACCAATTTTCGATGGCTACAAAATATAGATTCTTCCTTTTACATTTTATGATTTTTTCTGTTGAATCTAATTTCTTTTTTTTGTTTCATCTTTAGAGTCACGTTTCAAAATTATAGTTTTGTATAACGGTGAATGGATGTTTTCGTCAGAGAAAATATTATGGCCTTATATTGCTAAAGAAAGTAAGGCCATGGGTGTATGGATCGGTATAACTTTTGTAACCCTTGTAGATAAGCTGTATGAGGTAATTGGAGTGGATAAAAATCGTTTTGATTTAGAACTTAAGGTTGTTTATAAATGTGATGGTGGAGATGGAATCCCTATTCCTCCAACGAAGATTACTACTGATAGTGACATAGAAATTTGGCTTGAGGAGATGTCTTACTCTATTCAGAACCGTACTTCTTTATGTATATCCATTTTACCGAAGTTGACACCTGTGGGTGAGGATTTGCAGTCAAAATGCTTCATTTGTACCTGAAACAGGTGCAGAGAAAATAGATGAGTTAAAGGAATACTTTGATGAAGTACCTAAGACTCCAGGGACAGCAACAGGGACTTCAAGTAGTCGAGTGCATAGAGTAAGAATAGTAGATAATGAAGCGAAGTGGAGTGCTCCCTTGTTTTCAGAAGGAGAATTGTCGCAGGGAACCCCTAACAACTTGTCAGTTAGATCTTCTAATTCAGTGAAAATCATGATCGGTCAACTATTTGAGAATGAGGAAGACTTGAAGCTGAAGCTGCACTTACATGCAATAAAGTGCAATTTTGAGTTTAAGGTAAAAAAGCCAGGCAAAGACTATTGGTTTATAACATGTATAGACGACAATTGTACGTGGCGGTTGCCAGATAGAAAGGTGGAGCAATCTGACAAGTTTAAGGTGCGAAGATATGTGCCTGAANNNAGCCAACTCTAATTATGCCCCTCGATCAATAATCGACGATTTCTCAAAAGACTATGGGATTAACATGATATATGAAAAGGCATGGAGATGTAGAGAAAAAGCACTTCTGTATGTGAGGGGAACAGTGGATGGTTCATACCAAAAGCTGTCATCTTACCTATATATGTTAGAAAAGATTAATCCAGGAACAGTAACACATTTAGAGACCGATGAGATGAGACGTTTCAAGTATTTCTTCATGTCATGGGTACATCTATTAGGGGCTTTAGAATAGCATGTCGTCCTGTGCTATGTGTGGATAGATCCTTCTTAAAAACAAACTGTGGAGGGACAATGTTGGCTGCGATTGCACAAGATGCAAACAGGCAGTTGTATCCTATTGCATTTGGAGCAGTCGACTCAGAGAACAACGACTCTTGGATGTATTTTATCGTGAAATTAAAGGAAGCAATTGGAGACGTTAAGAACTTGGTCTTCGTATCAGACCGACACCCAAGTATTACGAATGCATTGCCGACTGTGTTCCTTGAAGCACACCACGGAGCTTGCATACATCACATTAGTATGAATATCCAAGCAAAATTCAAGACTGATCATTGCCACAGTAAGTACTTCTTGGCAGCAAAATCCTATCGGATGAGTGATTTTCTTCATCATTTTGAGAAGATCAAGGTCAAAGATCAAGTCATTACTAATTATTTAGAAGAAATAGGCATTGAGAAATGGAGCTGTGCAAACTTCTCTGCCATTCGTTACAACATCATGACAAGTAATAACGTTGAGAGCTTTAATAACACGAGTAGAGATGCACGGAAGTATCTAATCACAACTTTGGCGGAGTTTCTGAGGTATATACTACAAACTTAGTTTTTTGAAAGACGAACATTGGCAATGGAATCCAATAAACCATTACCGAAAAAGATTGAGAAGAAATTGGAGGACCGTATTGAGGCTGCGAAGACTTTGATTGTTCAGCCTCTTAACCACTATGAGTTTTATGTCATGGACGGTGACAGAGACAGTCAAGTTAACTTAGAAACAGAGACTTGTAGTTGTAGGAGGTTTGATTTGACAGGTCTGCCATGTACGCATGCATTGGCGGCTACTCTAAGTCGACGCATCAATCCATACTTCTTGTGTTCCTGGTATTATACATTTGACGCATGGCTGCACTCATACGCAGAGACTATATATCCAGTGGGAAATGAAGAAGAATAGAATGTACCTGATGATATTAGCAGACGTATGGTGGAACCACCTCCTTATAAACCAAAGGTTGGCCGGCCGAAAACAAAACGTACAAAGTCAAAAAGAGAGAAGATCATAATGCAACACCATTGTAGCCGTTGCACTGAAAAGGGTCACAATCGGGCAACTTGTAGGTACATGATACCAACAGCTTCAAATAAATAATTTTGTATAGAAAATCAAACAATAAATGATGTATCTTGAGAATTTTGTACTATTAATTTTATCATTTTAATTTTAGGATTTTAAGTACAATGTTGTAATGAATAATTTTAATATTTTAGTTGGAATAAGTTTGGATTATTATTTACTTTATTATAATGATATAATGTTTTGAAAAAATTGTAATAGTCGAAAAATCCTCGAAAATGCATCGAAATTTCGAATCGAAATGCAATAGTTGAAAAATCATCGAAAATGAATCAAAATGCATCTAAATGTCATCGAAAACAGTGACGAATATTATCGAATTTCGTCTCTGGTTAACAAGCTGAATTATATCTCATTCATTTTGACTTCAAATTTTAACCTAAGTATGCACAGTAACATAATATATGCACAATACATCAGCTACTCTATCCCAAATAAAATTATTTACAAAAATGAGCAAAACTAACAAATATACAAAAATTTATTATATACATATGGCTCTATATTCTGGTAGAATAAATCTACACATAATTTTTGTCTTGAATGTTGTATTACATCATTAACAACGTTAGACAGTGGAATGTCGGCTAACAGACATTCCAAGTGCTCTACAACAAAAACGCTGCAATCTCCACTGCAAAGGCAAATAATTCTAGTTAGTGTCAAAATAACCAATTGAAGAAATGTTTGTTAATATCTTTATATTGTATTGAATTACCTCTTCGTTGTTTGTGGCATTACATTAGGAGGTAACCTTCTAATATTAAAATCACGAGGTTTCGTCATTGTAGTTAAATCAAGATCATCGTGACCAGCGACTCCTTCTACATTCAGCAGAAAGTATGGCAACATCTTCATCATTGGACGCATGACTTCCTCGACATGTATATCATCATATAATGCTTGGTCAGAGTCATATACCGTGAGCATATGCGCAGGAAGATCTATCTGCATAAGAACCCAATGATTTGAACCGATGTTCAAGGGATAGTAAACTTCGTCAACCTCCTCCCAGCCACGTTGAAAATTATCTNGTTTTTTGAAAGACGAACATTGGCAATGGAATCCAATAAACCATTACCGAAAAAGATTGAGAAGAAATTGGAGGACCGTATTGAGGCTGCGAAGACTTTGATTGTTCAGCCTCTTAACCACTATGAGTTTTATGTCATGGACGGTGACAGAGACAGTCAAGTTAACTTACAAACAGAGACTTGTAGTTGTAGGAGGTTTGATTTGACAGGTCTGCCATGTACGCATGCATTGGCGGCTACTCTAAGTCGACGCATCAATCCATACTTCTTGTGTTCCTGGTATTATACATTTGACGCATGGCTGCACTCATACGCAGAGACTATATATCCAGTGGGAAATGAAGAAGAATAGAATGTACCTGATGATATTAGCAGACGTATGGTGGAACCACCTCCTTATAAACCAAAGGTTGGCCGGCCGAAAACAAAACGTACAAAGTCAAAAAGAGAGAAGATCATAATGCAACACCATTGTAGCCGTTGCACTGAAAAGGGCCACAATCGGGCAACTTGTAGGTACATGATACCAACAGCTTCAAATAAATAATTTTGTATAGAAAATCAAACAATAAATGATGTATCTTGAGAATTTTGTACTATTAATTTTATCATTTTAATTTTAGGATTTTAAGTACAATGTTGTAATGAATAATTTTAATATTTTAGTTGGAATAAGTTTGGATTATTATTTACTTTATTATAATGATATAATATTTTGAAAAAATTGTAATAGTCGAAAAATCCTCGAAAATGCATCGAAATTTCGAATCGAAATGCAATAGTTGAAAAATCATCGAAAATGAATCAAAATGCATCTAAATGTCATCGAAAAAAGTGACGAATATCATCGAATTTCGACTCTGGTTAACAAGCTGAATTATATCTCATTCATTTTGACTTCAAATTTTAACCTAAGTATACACAGTAACATAATACATGCACAATACATCAGCTACTCTATCCCAAATAAAAAAATTTAAAAAAATGAGCAAAACTAACAAATATAAAAAAATTTATTATACACATATGGCTCTATATTCTGGTAGAATAAATCTACACATAATTTTTGTCTTGAATGTTGTATTACATCATTAACAACGTTAGACAGTGGAATGTCGGCTAACAGACATTCCAAGTGCTCTACAACAAAAACGCTGCAATCTCCACTGCAAAGGCAAATAATTCTAGTTAGTGTCAAAATAACCAATTGAAGAAATGTTTGTTAATATCTTTATATTGTATTGAATTACCTCTTCGTTGTTTGTGGCATTACATTAGGAGGTAACCTTCTAATATTAAAATCACGAGGTTTCGTCATTGTAGTTAAATCAAGATCATCGTGACCAGCGACTCCTTCTACATTCAGCAAAAAGTATGGCAACATCTTCATCATTGGACGCATGACTTCCTCGACATGTATATCATCATATAATGCTTGGTCAGAGTCATATACCGTGAGCATATGCGCAGGAAGATCTATCTGCATAAGAACCCAATGATTTGAACCGATGTTCAAGGGATAGTAAACTTCGTCAACCTCCTCCCAGCCACGTTGAAAATTATCTGCATCTCCTTTAGAATAGTCAGTAAGCTGGTCATCCCACAAAAACTTCGCTTTATTGGAGGTTTTTCGGAATGCATTCCACCGACCATTCATGCATGCAATGTAGACTGTGTCCGCAAGGGTGACCTTCTTTCTATAAGTCTTTGGGAAAAGCTAAAGGCATTCTCGTATCAACCGAAAAGCCGCGTCAATATGCTGCAAATGGAGAGAATACAATAACTTTTAAGTGAATATAAAAAAGGATTTCAAAATGAAGAAAGAAAAATTTAATTATAAATCCAATTACCTCATCTGAAAGCCACTTCCAAGGAGTCTGCAGGTGGAAGAAGAATCCAGTAGTAGCAGCACCAGTGGAAAGCTGGATTAGTTTCCGGTTATCAATAAGTCTTGCAAGTCATCTCCTAAATGTATCAAGCTGTTTATTTTCAATTTTCCAGAATGGGTTTAGTTTGCATGGATTATTAACCTTGAACTTCTTATTTGACAGATCGGTGTAATCAATGAGTCTCTTAGATTGTTGGCCGACCCGTTTCTTCCTCCCAAACTTAACTGTAGCCACCTCAGCTAGTTATAACTCTTTCACTCCCGGAGTTTGCAGCTCTTCAGGAGTGTGCTCTTTAGTGGGAGTCCATATGACAACATCTTCATCTGGCTGATACCCTTCAGGAAGGACATCCGACTAGGTGGTCTCAGATTCAGAACCAGTTAGCTGCCGATGTGCTTTGATTTCCTCCATCATCTTCAACAACCTATCAAGTTTATCATTGGCAATCACCTGGTTCGCCTTCAGTTCAGTCTGGTTTGCCTTCAACTCAGCGATGTCAGTCTTTAACTCAAGATAGAACTTATGTGAACGAGGTACGTCATCTAATGGTTCCTCCTCTACTTTGTTTGTGGGAGAGTCAAAGATGCCCGCCTCCTCTGCAGCTCGCTTTGCTTCAGCTGCCTCCTTCTTGTTCTTGTCCTCGTCCTCAACATCAATTCCCTCTTCCTCAACTCCAGTACTACCGAGGCTATGGTGTGGATCATGATATATATGTTCATAGAATTCTTTCTCAGCCTCCCATGGATTCAATAACGCCTTTGTGACAAGCTGCAAGATAGTTCAAAATCAAGTTCAATCAACTTATGAATTTATAAAATTAATTATATAGAATAAAATCAATTTTTCGGACTTACTTTCTTAATCTTGAATATATAAATACAATCCATCACTAATGGTATTTTATTGCTTGTCCATGACAGTATCCTTGGGAATTTGATGCAAAGGTTCTCAGAAAATGCACCAGTAAACTTGGGGATAGCCTCATAAGCCCAATATTGTAAAGCAATTCTAAACCCGTAGACTGTGTATTTAGCTTCCTTCGCCTTCTTATTCTTTTTCATCTTCTGAAGGTAGTTTTCCCTCTGATGCATCATGTCCTTATTCAAACTAGGAAACGTTCTCTTGTAAGATCGCCTTCCCTATGGATAATTAAAGAAATCCTCCTCATTCTCCACAAAAGAGAGCATATCCATCAGAATCTTGGTGCTTGACTCCTGTGCCATCAAGAGCCCATCTACCAAGTAGCACAACCCCAACTTCCATACATCCTCCTTCTCCTCACAATTTAGAAATGTAGCTTCTAATTCACTGGATCTCACATTAGCTTCATTATTCAGGTATGTCTCCCTGAGCCTCATGCTACTAGACATAGATTTGTACTTCACAACGTCTTGATCTTTGCCAAAGTTTAACGACGTTATTAATGCAAACTCACCAAGACCGAATCTCAAGTTGCTATCCCCAATGAAAAACTGCAACTCCGCCGGATTTTTGGATTTCACCTTTCTCAACAGTAGTTGGTGTATAAGTACTTCTGATGCTTGCATTGGAGGAGCAAGAAAAAACTGCTTAAACGGACACTGCTTTGCCCTCTCTAACAAATCGTACTTCTCAAATCTCTCTTTAATCTTCGATATCACCGTTGTTCCTTTTATAGTGACCCTTCCAGGAAAGTGTTCCCCAAAAGGTACAAGGAGCTTTGACTTTTGGTTCGGCATAAGATAAACAAAGCAATTTAGACAAAATTTTTACAAATTTAACATATATTAAAAGCATCTAAATTACGTCGAAATATAGTTGAAACGCATCGAAATAGGTCGTAAAATGATCGAAATTTCGATCATTTTGATTTCGACGACATTTCGATTGTCATCAAAAAATCCTACAGAAACTATCTCAAATGAGAATAAATAGCTACGAGGTCGAAATTATCCATCGAAAATTATCAAAAAACAAAGCACGTCGAAATAGAATCGAAAATTAATCGAAAACAGTCGAAAAAAGATTAACTACTAGCTACTAGAAAAGGTCATCGAACTGTCATCGAAAAACAGTCGAACTAACATCGAAAATTTAGAACAGCCTTATTTTCTAAAATGTCATCGAAAATGTATCGAAATTTCAACACTATTCATTGAAACCTCATCGAAATAAAATTGAAATACAGTCGAAATAACATCGAAAGTTTATTTTACCTATTTTAAAATATCATCGAAAAGGCCCAAGTCATTAGTAATTCTAGTTATCATATGCAAGAAAACACAGAAAGAATCCATTTATACATAAGCGACAAAATTTATACAGCCGAAATAGCTAGAAAGAATTACTTTTTTTTTTTTTGATGATTTACTTAATTCTACTAGAACCAAGCACCATAACACCTGCGAGAGCTTTTGTTAAACATAGTCATATAGCAATTTCCTATATTATCTTTCACTAGTGTAATTTCAGCTGACTATAGGTCCTAGAGTTTCTTTAAACAACTTGAGAAAAAAAAAAACCTCCATGATGTTCACAAGTCTAAGGATATTTAATATTTAGTCAAGAAGCAGCTCAGTCTACAGTGATCGTCTTTGTGAAAATAGCTCAATACTCCCACATTGCTAAATAGTATAACTCAAATACTTTGTATGTCATTTGCTTATATATCTACCATATAATGACTAAGGAGAAATAAAAAAACTTAGCCTAAGAATAAAGCCCAAAAGGCAAAAAGGAAAAGAACAACAAGATAGTATGTGAGACAAATATGTGGATGAGCCAGTTATGACCACTTTGAAGTTATAAATCAATATTGGAAAGTCATAAATAAATAATAAGAACAATATATCATACAATAAACTCATACTTGTCACTTTTTAGTAATTTGTAGCAGCAGTATTTAATCATACTGATTAGCTCTAATAATAGATACTCTATCGGCTACTATAAATGTTGTACTATACTAAAAGTATACTATAATAAACTATTAGAAGTAACAAATAGAGAGCACAATTATATATTCCAAAAATTTGTTAGTGATATAGCGCTAGTTTGGTAGAGTTGTAGATTTTAAAGAAAGTATTTTTAACTATGCTAAAAGAAAAATCCGTTATAGCATAAAATAACTGAGTAGTTAATAAATTGTAGTTTTAAAATACCATGACTAGAAAAAGAAAAATCCGTTATAGCATAAAATAACTGAGTGGTTAATAAATTGTAGTTTTAAAATACCATGACTAGAAAAAGCTGTATCAAAATGTTTGCTAAACTATATGACTAAATTATTATGCAAATATAAAATTACTAAAATAAACATCATTATACAATTATGCATATTTATAGAAAAAGCTTATTAATATTTTTTACAATTATGCATATTGTATACATAATAAAAATATTAATACTTTTTTTTAAAAAAATTGATATGAAAATATACTCAATTAAATTAATTACTCAATTAAATTAAATTAAATTAATTTTAATTTACTTTATTTTCATTTGAATTTAAAATTTAAATAAACAATTAATTTAGCTATTTTAAAATAATTAATATGAAGAGTATTTTAATCCATTATGATTTAAATATATTAATAATTTTTTAAAAAATTGATATGAAAATAAACTCAATTAAATATTTGGCATTTTTGTTTTAAGTGAGAGTATTTTAGCTATTATGATTTGTTCATTAAAAAATAGTGTAGATTTCTGCATAATCTAAAAGTCAAAGCTGTCTTAGGCCTGTTTCACCGTTTGGCTGTAGCTTTGTGAAAAATTATTAAATAATCTAATTTTTAAGTTTTTACCAAATACTTTTTGGCCAACAAATTATTCAAAAAATACTTTTAGCTTGTTAAAAAGCTAAATCAAACTCGATCATAATAGCTTGATTTGCACAAAGGCTTTAANCTTCTAATTCACTGGATCTCACATTAGCTTCATTATTCAGGTATGTCTCCCTGAGCCTCATGCTACTAGACATAGATTTGTACTTCACAACGTCTTGATCTTTGCCAAAGTTTAACGACGTTATTAATGCAAACTCACCAAGACCGAATCTCAAGTTGCTATCCCCAATGAAAAACTGCAACTCCGCCGGATTTTTGGATTTCACCTTTCTCAACAGTAGTTGGTGTATAAGTACTTCTGATGCTTGCATTGGAGGAGCAAGAAAAAACTGCTTAAACGGACACTGCTTTGCCCTCTCTAACAAATCGTACTTCTCAAATCTCTCTTTAATCTTCGATATCACCGTTGTTCCTTTTATAGTGACCCTTCCAGGAAAGTGTTCCCCAAAAGGTACAAGGAGCTTTGACTTTTGGTTCGGCATAAGATAAACAAAGCAATTTAGACAAAATTTTTACAAATTTAACATATATTAAAAGCATCTAAATTACGTCGAAATATAGTTGAAACGCATCGAAATAGGTCGTAAAATGATCGAAATTTCGATCATTTTGATTTCGACGACATTTCGATTGTCATCAAAAAATCCTACAGAAACTATCTCAAATGAGAATAAATAGCTACGAGGTCGAAATTATCCATCGAAAATTATCAAAAAACAGAGCACGTCGAAATGGAATCGAAAATTAATTGAAAACAGTCGAAAAAAGATTAACTACTAGCTACTAGAAAAGGTCATCGAACTGTCATCGAAAAACAGTCGAACTAACATCGAAAATTTAGAGCAGCCTTATTTTCTATTTTTAAATGTCATCGAAAATATATCGAAATTTCAGCACTATTCATCGAAACCTCATCGAAATAAAATCGAAACACAATCGAAATAACATCGAAAGTTTATTTTACCTATTTTAAAATATCATCGAAAGGTATCAAAATTTCGACTCTGTAAATCGAAACACTATCGAAATATCATCAAAAACACATCGAATTTTACGTGATTTTTCGGTACTATTTTTAACCATACTCATCGAAGTATGATCGAAATTTTAACGAAATTAATCGAAAATGCATCGAAAAAATGTCAAAATGAAGTCAAAAATTACGTCATACAAAAATTTCATCCAAAAATTTCTAAATCGTCTTCTACTACAAATGCCTTAAATTCAAAAAAATAAAACTCTCAAATCATATTTTGCTTACCTTCTTTTAGGGACTCATTTTTCTCAACATAATCCTCAACAGTGAGAGAGATTTACGATAGAGGGTACGACGAGTTTTCATCTTCCTCGGTTTACGGCACGACGGGTTCTTGGCTCTTCAGATAAGGAGACGAAAGAGAAAGTTGCAGAGAGAGAAAAATGAGGAGTTTCAGAGGGAAGTATGACAGACACTCTTTTGAAAGTGATGCATATTTTCTCTTAGGTATTAGTAAATGTATTTTCGTCCACAAATATATTTTTCAAATATTTTTTAACTTGTACATGGGCCAAAATATGGATATTAAGGAGCATATTTAACCTAATTTCTCAAAATTATTGGATGTGACACAAACAAAAACAAAAAGAAAACAAGAAGACTTTTCTTTTATATTATTGCACAAAGATTTTGTATGGTTTACAAATTTATTTTTTATTTTATTTTTTGAAAAATGCTGTGCTTTTTTTTTTTTTTGAATAAAAATGCTGTATGCTTTACAATTAGAGAAATACTCGATTATGAGAGTATAACTTTCATCATTACCAGAAACGGATGACTAATGAAAGGAAACATTTATAAATATTATTTCTTGACCCTTTCGTGTCTTCTAGACTAGGTATGGCACGAAAAGTGCACGTGGATTCTTCTTCCTTTTTTTTTTCTTAATGATATAATATAATCTCAAAACCAAAATCATTGTCTACCAAAATAAATGTGGTTTAATTTGTCATTTCCTATAAAAACAACTTGACTACTTGAGTCGGTGGCAGTGCAAATTTGCAATGTGTTGTGGACTTTTTGTTTTCCTATTAAAAAAAAATATATTTTTTTGGTAAACTCATTTGTCGTAGGCTTGTCCAAGTCAGATGTGGCCAATGGTAAAGAGTGAAGATTAGAAAAATAAAATAAAATAAAAAGTTTTTTTTTTTGGCTGAATAAAAAGTTTACTTAGTCATTACTTTTAAATTGTATGAAACATATTTTCTATATAATGCATCTGGAGAAGTAATGATGGCACGTGGTAACCTAAGAAAATGGTTAAGATGTTTTCCTCAGCAACAAAGTAGTAAATGGGTATTTTATTTTTCCACCAAAATAATTATATAAAAAAAGTAATTTTTGTCTTTCAAAATTTATTTATGTATTTGAAATTTAAGAGAACAGCCAGACAAAATTTCCAATATTAGAAGTGTTAAACAGTCTCCAGAACTGAATACAAAAGCTCAATTCCACGATTTATGCTCAAGTCAATAATCATGATCGTCAAGATTTTATTCTCTCATTTAACTCATGATTTGTTAACTCTTGTTATCTGTCAAATTTATTTCTTCTGTAATTAGGCTAGCATTTATTTTGAAGGTTCATTCTCTTGTATTCTTACAAAGCAATGTGCGGTTTTCCTTTTCACCAAATAATAATATTCTTATAAGAAGTTTCTTCTATTTTGTGTACCTTTTACCCTGGTTTTTTATACCGCGCAGCAGATTACTTTGGATTTTTCTACATAAATACTATAATCTTGTTTTTGTTTTTGTTTTTGCTAACCAAGGAGGAAGATTCTCCCTTTCAAAAAAAAAAAAATGGAAGGAAAATTCTCTCTGGATTAGCTGGCTTCTCTTTTGGTGGGAGTTCGTCACTCGAGACCGAAGTACAAGAATCTTTTTCACTTAATGTAAATGTTATTATTATTATAATTATTTGTGGTCGATGTTTCGCGCTTTAATATGATACATAGTTTAAACTACATTGTTTTATAAGAAAAGTATACCCCCAACAAAAATCTGTTATATATATATATATATATATATCAGGTATACGTTTTTTAAATAACAATTATATATATATATATATATATATATATTAGGTTTATATATATGTTAGGTTTGTCTGATAAGTGATTTTATTAAGTGATCTTAAGTTCAGAAAATTATCAATTAAATATGAGTTGTGTAATGTGTGGTTACTTAGTATTAGATTAATAAAGATTATTGGGTCTTTATTGACTGCCAGTATATAAAGACATAATTATTAAAATTTTGATCCATAAACTAAATAAAACGTAAGATCTTCACCTCTGTCTCAATCAAAAGAGAAAAATTTTATTGAATATACATAGAATATTCTGGTTGTAAAAGACCTTCTACCTTCATGCTCTAATTAATACATCGCTTCCACTTATATCAGCACATCCTTTATTGTCAAACACAATGGATCTAGGTTAGTCACAGATTTTCTCTCAACAAATCTTTTTCTGACAATTTAATATAACATATTCTAGAATTATATTTGGTTTAACAATCCATTATGTATAATCAAATAAGTGACACCAGAGCTAGAATTCATATTAAATTGATTAAGTTAATCATGCATGATTAAAATTTTCATAATCTATGCCTATTTATAATTCTAGGGTTTAAATTATACGCGCATGATATGTGCTTTATATGGTTTGTTGAGTTACTTGATATTATGAGGGTAAGGATTTGGCTTTAAGTCGTTATATTTAAAGAATTAGGCTTAAAACATCCAATTTTGGAAATTTTTGGGTGTTTCGGGCAATTTACGTGAATTTGAAATTTTCAAATTTGTGCTGGAATAGTGTTTTCAGTCTACTGATTCTACTATTTTGGTCGGCTGAAAACATTATAGTAGAAAAAGTTGATTTTTAACCTATTTTGATTTTTATATCGATTTTTCAGTAGATTTCAGTCTTTTTTAACTTAAATCATAGAATTTTAACCCATTGTCGACTTATTAAGAGCTAAACGACCCACATTTTATCCATTAAAAACCCTATTTGGTTCTAGAGTTGATAAAGTGTTCAACCATTTTAGAAGATCGAATGTGATATTTTGTAGTCACTGTCAAAATCGGTCGAACAAATCTAGATTTTCGGTAGACTGAAAGTTACCTAAAAATCATAATTTGGTCTCTGTAGTTTTTGGTCGACTGAATGGTAGACCTATTGTTAAATTCGGTCAACCAAAATAGTAGAAATAGTTGACCAAATTTGACAGGCGATCAACCGATTCTAACGGAGAAAATTTTTTTAGTTATTTTGGGCACTTTATTCAATTTTCTCTGCACTATTTGTTTAAATATTTTGTAATAGATAAGTTGAAACAACATGTTTTCAAAATAACCTCTATTGTATAGATTTATTTATTTTAAAATATTTGAATGATTGTGTATTCATTGTTCATGCGAAGAATTATCGGCTCAAAGGTAGGTCATTATTTGGCCGAGTAATGAAAACACTTGCAGTAAATCATATGTAATGGTTATTAAGTTTCTATGTGGACAGTAAATCGGCCCAAAAGAAGATTCATTGTCTAATAGGATTTATTGTCAGTATTTGATTACTTATTAAAGAGTACTACTTACAAGTTAATAAGTTGGCCCAAAGGAAGACTTGTTGATGTTATTCTAGATATCTTGTGATATAAGCCCACCTTATACGTTTATTTGTTTGTGTTATACTAGTATATCTTATTATTTTGTATACTTAGTTTATGACATGTTTTAATGTGAGTTGTGATTTTTGTTTTCTGTTTAGTTTCTACTTCAAATATATCTGCTAATTTGAATTCAATTCTTGTGTATAACGGCATAAACTTCAAGAAGTGGAAAGAGCATGCTATGATTGTACTCAATTGCATAGATCTGTACCTTGCACTCAGGAAAGAACAACCTACTACTCTTATAAATGAAAGTTCTGCTACCACTATTAAGAACTTTGAGCAGTACGAACGTTCTAATCGCTTGAATCTTATGATCATGAAACATTCTATACATAAGACCATTAGAGGCGTTATGCCAGAGGTTAATAATTATAAGGTGTTCTTTGACACAATTGCAAAACATTTCCAAAACAATTAAAAAGCGGAAATAAGTACCATGTTGAGTAATTTATTGCTATGCATTATAAAGATAAATGGAACATCAGGGAGTACATCATAGAGATGTTTAATCTGGCTTCAAAACTAAAAGCACTTAAGTTAGAGCTGTCAGATGACTTGCTCAGACAATTAGTTCTACTCTCTCTTCCTCTAAAATTCAGTCAATTTAAAGTGAGCTGCAATACCTAAAAAGAAAAGTAGACTTTTATTGAGCTCATATCTCAGTGTGTGTAAGAAGATGATAGATTGAAACGAAATAAGATATAGAGTACTCATTTAGCAACAATATTTTAAGATAAGAAAAGTAAAAAGACTAAGAATAAAAGAGTTGCATCTGGGACTTCACTAAATAAAGTGCAAAAGAAACAAGATAAAGAATTAGCTTATTTCTTCTACAAGAGAACAAGACATGTGAAGAAGTAATGTCTCAAGTACACTGCCTGGCATGTCAAGAAGGGTAAATTTCTTAATTTTGTCTATTCTGAGGTTAATTTTACTTTTGTACCCATGGATACTAGTGTCATTATTTGTTAGAATAATATCCTATAAAACAGTTTATTATTTAGACATTATAAACAATATTTATTGGATTATTTAGTATCTATTTGTTATTAATAAATTCCATGTTATGAATTTCTATTTTATTTATGTCTCATTGATATACATATAATATACATGTCTATCTAATACAAACATCTAAAAGATTCCAAGACATGAAATGAGTAATAAAGAATTATTCGTATGATGAGTTCATATGTTGAAGACATTATATTCTTTATTTCATTATGTCTAAATTAAATTGTTCGCATTCTGCATATTGAAGATGGAATACTTTACTATGTCATAGAATGTAGTGTTGTCTATTTAATTAATAAAGTTTCTAATTGTTGAAGTGAGTCTTCGGATAGAAACACTAGTATGTTTTAAGAAAGTTATAACAACATCGAACATGACCTAGTGAATTAGAATTTGAGGTTAAGTGTCATAACTCAAATTTCTAATTTTACTAATCTAGCATTGTTGTTGAAGACCTTAATCCTAGTGATTAATGAACTTACTTTCATGTATTTTGTCTTTTTGAGTTACTAAAGGACTAGTTCCGATTTATGGTTCGAACTCTAGTATCTTAGAAGATAAGGTATATAAAATATGTAGAACATTTTTCATGATAGACACCATGCATATAATGTCACTTTGAGTTTTTTCAAGTATTTGGATAATATAAACCAGGGCCTCGGTATTCACTATGTGAATTTGACTGTGTTGGTATAAGCAAATACAAACACCATAATCAACTATTATCTATTAGATGAAAAATAGTAACTCAAAGGTAAATATGTACTAGAGGGATAATACGATAATTTCACCCTACTAGTATAACATTGCATAGGGGGTATGTCTATAGGTATAGTATATGCTAAATGGATCAAGCTAATTAATTGTTAATAAGCTTCGCAGAAAAAATAAATGACATTTAGTCCAAGAGTACAATATTGGGCCTATAGTGGTGTGCCCCAATATTAATAGATAAGGCCCAATCATATTTAAGAATTAATTATGATAGTGGGTATATGGTTCATTAGAGCTTGAGCTTTATGGATCCATTTGGTCTCCCTGTCTAGCTCAAATTAAAGCTTAATAGTTATTTGATAATCAGTTGAGCCCAATAAGCTCAATAAGCCTATTAGGGTTTACTAATCTTTCTATAGTTAAAAAAAAAATTCTCTAGTAACCAGACACAAGTGTTACACATGAAATACCCCATTGAGAAGAGAGTGTTACACGCATAACAGAGAGAGAGGGAGAGCAGAAATAGGCCAGCCCTAGGGATTCCATCCTTGATTTTTTTGGTCAACCCGGAGAAATCGTTTTGAGAAGATTATCTTCTTGTTCATCTGCGGATCTTTTTGTTGGGAATCAAGAAGATAACCACTCACCGGATCAATCAAATGACTTTCGAGAATAGATGGAAAGACGAGAAGGTTGTGGAGCGAGTCCGGGTATTGTTCTTATCTAGATCAAGAGTTAATTTATGTTAGATCACAATCTGAAATATTTTGTTAAAAGAAAAATTGTAAACAACCAATTCTACTGCGTTTACAAAACTATAGTGTTCTTGAAAATGATTTTATGAAAATATTTTCTAGAAATTTTATTCCAATAAACACCAACACTATTCACATAAGTGTGTCTATGTAGGGTTGTCTGACAAGTCGTCCGCTAAGTGATACTGAAAGATACATCTATGTAGGCAATGGCAACATAGCTATTAGCAGCAATAGGTCCATTTAGGTTGCAATTAGGTATCAATTTATTTTTGGATTTGGAAGAGACATTTGCTGTACCGTCATTTAGACAAAATTTAATTTCTATTTTAGTTTTGGATAAATCTAATTATTCTTGCTAATTTGAAAATAATAAATTTAGTCTTTTCTAAAATTCAAATATTATTATGACTAGTACTTTGATTGATAACCTATATAAAATAGATACTATTATCTTAATTAATGAAACTTTTTATGTCGAGAAATGAGGTACAATACATAAAACCATTGAGAATTCCACTATGTTATAGCACAAGCGATTAGAACATATCTCTAAATAGAGAATACAACATCTTGCGTCAAATGAAATTCTTGACTCACTTGACCTCATAGACTTCAAAGTTTGTGTTGAGTGTATTAAAGGTAAATAGACAAATGTACGTAAATTGGGTGCTTATCAGAGTTTCGGTGTCTTAGAACTGATACATACTGATATCTGCAATCCATTTCCTACAGCTTCATGGAATGGCCAACAGTATTTTATCACGTTCATAGATGATTACTCTCACTATAAATACCTATATTTAATTCATGAGAAGTCATAATTCTTGGATGTATTTAAAGCTTTCAAAGTCAAAGTTAACAATCAATTCAACAAGAAAATTAAAGCCATCAAATCCAATCGTGGTGGTGAATACTACAGTAGGTATAATAGATCTAGAACAACATCTAGGACCCTTTACCAGTACCTAAATAAATATGAAATCGTCCTACAATACACAATACTGAGAAAACTTAGCATGAATGGTATTGCTGAGTAATGAAACTGAACACTTAAGGACATGGTGAGGAGTGTGATTAGTCATTATTCCTTATCTGAATCACTTTGGGGAGAAGCACTTAAGACTGCAGTTTATATACTTAACAGAGTACTTAGCAAATCAGTAACTAAATCCCCATATGAACCTATGGACAAGCAAGAAAGCCTAGTATTAGGTACTTACATATTTAGGATTGTCTAGCTGAGACAAAGCCATACAAAGTCACATGAAAATAATTTGGATTCAAAACTAATAAGTTGTTATTTTGTTAGCTTCGCTGAAAGATCAAGAAGTTTCAAATTCTATGATCAATCTAACAAGTCCTTTTTCGAGATAGGTAATGCGAGATTTCTTGAGAATATTAAGATAGAGGATGGGGGAAAATAAGGCAAAGAATATTGTCTTTGAGGAGAAATTCGTTTATCTTTCTACAATTGCTATTAAAAGTGATCAGACTCCTTTGCCTAACATTATTCAAAAAGTAAATCCAGAAATTCAAGATAATATTTCACAACTCTCTGTCCCACATATGAAAGTTTCTCCTAAATAGCAACTTTAACAACCTCAAAAGGAAGTGCCATTAAGGAAATCTATAAGAGAAAGGAGAAACACGATTCCAGATCATTATATCATCTATCTCCTAGAATATAAGTTTGATATGGGAGTGGAAAATAATCCAATTAATTTCACTCAAGCTAAACAAAGTTCAAAATCCTAACAGTGGATCATTGCCATAAAAGGATGAGATGAAATCCATGAAAGATAATAACATTTGGGAACTCATCGAACTGCCAATAGAAAAGAAACTCATTGGTTATAAATAGATTTTTAAAATCAAAAGAGATTCTAAAGGCAATATCGAGATATATAAGGCTCATCTACTAACCAAAAGTTTCGCTCAGAAAGAAGATATTGACTATAAAGAAACTTTCTCTCCAGTTTCTTCGATAGACTCTTTCAGAATTATTATGGTACTAGTAGTTTATTTTGATTTAGAGCTACACCAGATGGATATAAAGACTGCGTTTCTCAGTGGTGATATTAAGGAAACGATTTATATGGTACAGCCTAAAAACTTTATAACTGGAGATCCAAAATCTATAGTCTATAAACTAAAGAAATCCATATATAGTCTCAAACAAACATCCTGTCAATAGTATTATAAGTTCCATGAAGCTATTTTCTTATTCGATTTTGAGAAAAATTCGATAGATGGATGTATATATCACAAATTCAGTGGGAGAAATGTATCTTTCTAGTGTTATATGTCGATGACATACTTTTGGCAAGTAACGATATAGGCTTATTGCACGAAGCTAAGAGATTTCTTTCAAACAAATTTCAGATGAAAAATATTGAGGATACCTCTTTTGTATTAAGGATAAAATACATTGAGATCGCTCTCATGGTATTCTTAAGTTATCATAAAAGAGCTATATCAAAAAGGTATTCGATAGATTTGGCATGAGCAAATGTGCTGCCCTAGGAGATACACCCATTGCAAAGAGTAATAAATTCAGTCTCATTCAATGCCCTAAGAATGAGTTTGAAGCTAAAAAAATATAAAAGATCCCTTATGCATCTGTAGTAAGGAGTCTGATGTATGCTAAGGTGTGTAAGCATCTAGATATAGTGTACATAATTGAAAAGCTAGACAGATATTTAAGCAACCTTAATATGGATCACTGGATATAACAAAAAGGGTTTTACGATATTTACAGAGAACAAAAGAATACATACTCACTTATTGAAGATCTGATCATTTGGAGATCATAGTGTATTCTGACTCCAATTATGCTGGATGCTTAGATAGTAAGAAATCCACTTCAGGCTATATTTATCTGCTTGCCAGAGAAGCTATATCATAGGAAAGTGTTAAGCAGATACTCACAGCTTCTTCCACCATAGAGGTAGAGTTCATAGTTTATCATGAGGCATCGAATCAAGGAATATGACTGCAAAATTTTATTACAGGGCTACGAATAGTCAATGGCATTGAAAAGCCACTGAAAATTTATTGTGATAATAAAGTCGTTGTTCTATATTACAATAACAACAGAAGTTTGTCAAAGTCTAAACACATAGACATTAAGTTTCTAGTTGTTAAAGAAAGAGTTCAAAGTCACCTAGTGTTTATAGAACATATCAACACTAACTCTATATTGGCAAATCTACTTACCAAATGTCTAACACCTAAAGTGTTTTATGAGCACACTGCTTATATGGGTATTGTGCTATTTAAAGATATTCAGAATTAGTATGAGTTAGATTTTATAAGTTCTCTTATGATAGACATATTTATTATTTGATATCAATAAAGTGATAGTTTTTTCTTTTATACTCTGAATTTATATTTTATTTTCTTTCTATGTGTTACTTTGCATAAAATGAAAGACTAAAATTGATTCGGTAGAATCATAAAGTATGACCAAATAGAAATAGGTATGTAAGATTACTTTTTGTGTAATTTCTATGTCATACATCTATACTTGATTTGTGTCCTTATGTGTATTGATTAAGTAAGTATTGATGAGTTTAGTTTTCTACCTAAGTGCAATGAAGGCTACTTTGGTTTTATGTTGATATATAAGATGGTTTAGATTATCTTAAGAAGTAATTTCTTAACAGACAGCAATAAAGTGCGTACTCCAGTTTTTATTATATAATTATCTCAGGAAAAACTCATGTAACCCAAATAAGAGATTGTTGAATTATATATATACATATAGGCACCAATCTGATAGTTTTTTTTTTTTTTACCTACACATAAGTATCATATTGGCCAATGGAAATTTATCATGCATATTTTTTTATTGTAAAAAATAAAAGACAAAAATAGTATTAATAATGTACGTCTTTTCATGTACTTCATTATAACTGTTGGATCACTATTAGATGATGATCTAATGGTAAAAAGAAAATACCTATACATAGGTAAAAAAACACCTACTGGATTGGCAATATATATATATATATATATATATATATATATATATATATATTGTAATAAGTAGGCTACAAATTTTTTAAATAACAATTATATATATTAGGGTTGTCTGATAAGTGGAGTCATTAAGTGATCTACTCATAGGCTCAGAAAATTATCAATAAAGTATGGACTGTGTAATATGTGATTAGCCAATACTGGACTAATAAGGAATGATAGAGTTTATAGTGGTTGCTAATATATAAGGACATAACTATTAGGGTTTTGGTTCCCAAGCCAAATAAAATGTACGCTCTTCTTCTCTGCCTCTATTGAAAAAGAGATATCTCATTGAGTATACATAGAGTATTCTGGCTGTGAAAGACCTTCTATCCTCAGCCTCTAATTAATACATCGCTTCTGTTTACATGATCACATCCTTTGTTGTTTAACACAATAGATCTAGGTTAGTCATGGATTTTTTCTTCACAAATCTTTTCGTGACAATTTGGCATGACAGATTCTAGGATTGTATTTTGTCACGACCCAAATCCCAGGACAGTGGCAGAAGGAGAATTTTGCTAGAATTGGAAATTCCTTAATTAATAAAGAAAAAGTTTTAAGAGTTTCGATTTTTTTTTTTAAATGGCACGATAAATAAAATATTTGGAATTCCAACTAGTGAGCCTACCCCACAGTTCACAGTCACCAATAAACATAGACTAAATAATTTAGAACAACCAAATTCAAATAATTAAAAGAGCATCACCATTCACACCTCAATATCAAACTAGTGTGGCATATACATTTTATAGACATAATCAAGTAGCATAATCCATTTATTTAACAAGACTTAAACACAAGTCTGAAATCCGTACCCCTAACATTACTAAGTCATGAACTACGGATAAAAGATAATCCTTAATCCGCTTGTTGATCATCAATGTCACACTAGACATCATCTGTAGAGAGAGTAGAGGGGTGAGCATACAATGCTTAGTAAGTTACCCAATTTCCCTTTTTGGGAAAGTTCTTTTATAATTCTCAAAACACTTGCATGGTTAGTAATACTAGAAAATATTTTTATAAATATTAAGCTTTCAAAACATATATAGAAAACCATGCTAAAACCAAAATTAGATATCCAGGTCAAAACACATAGAAAATCATAATAAAACAAATATAACTTCACATCACATAAATCAACACTTCACATGAGCTCTCGCCATCTCATCACAATTAGAGCAACTCATACTACATGTACTAAGTGCTCCATGCCTGACATCTATCTCTAGAAACTGGAGAGATACCCATGTGTCTAATCCTACCGAAGCGGAGGGGCACCAAATGCCTATACTTACCGAGTAGAGATAGTCAGAAAACAAACTCCGCGCGAGTTTATGAGCTCTCACTGAAGGCGGGTACACTAGTCCGCCTACTACAACGCCGTGATGTCTAAGATGACTCTCATGTATGATCGTATGAAATGTGCAATATGTGGAGTCTCAAACAACCATACAATAGTTTAATATTCTAGACATGCTCTGATTTTTAAATAAAAATCCATTTTATACTTAAAAATCCAAAATACTCTTCCTAAGATTTAATCAAATCCCAAGATTAAAACTAATACAAAATCATACATAGAATATCCAGAGTAGTCCACAATGTTTCACAAGTTCATAGTTCATTAAAATAATTATTCAAATAATTTAATTTAATAAAATCATGAAATTTCATTTTTTAGAATAATTTTCAATTTTAATGAAAAATAATAGAAAATAAGGAAATTGAATCCCCTACCTCGAAATAGTAATTACGCTGAGTTGACGACACTAAAAAAGTCCTCTGTCGATCAGCTGCTTGTTCAGACGGTCGTTTCCGAATTCTAAAATGTTCACTTGAAAAAGTAAATTTTCAAACAGAGCCTCAGATTGAGAAATGGATGTCACCATTGAATTCAAAGCACCCAAAACTGTTGGATTAGATATAAAGTTTGTCAAAAATAGGTTCTGGTACGGAACCGACCTGTGGCATGTAAAGCGTTACAATTCATGAGCTATTTTCTCAATTTTCGTGCCAATTCAGAAAATAGTGATTTTCTATATCAAAATTCATGTCCCGACCTCACTGAGTCCAAATTCGAAGTCAGAACTCAGTTTTGAGATCCCGAGCATTAAATGTGCTCAAAAATCCGAAAATTATAAAAATACCACATTTTGAAAATAATTAGAAAAATGCCACTTTTTCATATCAATAATTAACAATCTTCCGGTTACTGTTTCAACACTTCAAAATTATGAGATTTCATGTTTCAATCTCCTCTTTCACGTGGTATAATTTCTTGGTCAAAATAACTCAATTCCAAAATAATTAGAAAAATACCACAAAAATTTAATATTACAAAAGTGCTACAGTAACCAACTTCTCACCAGAGCCGAGTTAGAGGCCGAAAGTGGTCGGAGATAAAACCTAACGTCGAGACAAGTTTACCGGTGGTGATGGCGAGTTGATGAGACGTCGGAGGAAGAAATGGCAGTGAAAAACAGTGGCAGTGACTTCGGGCGATCTTTTCTCCGGCCAGAAGCGACAGTTCACGGCGGCAATACCCGGTGGTTCCGGTCAAGGCGGGCCAGCACATTAGGCATGGCAGTGGCTGGTGGCGCACCGGTAAATAGTAACAAAGAGTGGGTTTAATGACCTTTTCGAAGAAGAAGAAGAAAAGTGGGGGTTTTTATGCAATTTTTAGAAACTATTGGTAGTGGGACATACATCAATACCTGATTAGACGGAAAAAAGTTTCTGAAATTCCATTTTGGCTACAAATTTTAAAAAGATTCTTTCACTTTAGTCCTTCCTTAATTACATTTTTATCCCCGTTGGTAATTTCTTTTTCACTTCTCCTATAAGTGCACCTAGACTTTATTTTGTCTAGGTTCAACACGAATGATTTAATTTGAAATATTTTTAGATTTTCATTTAATTAATCCAAAATTTTAAAATTACCATAATACCCTTGAATTAAAATTACTTAATTACCCTTACAAAATTTAGGATTTTACATATTTAGTTTAATAATCCGTTATGCATAGCCAAAAAAAAATACCTTAAATATGATTTTTTGTAATTTTAATTATATTTTTTGGCTTGTGCAAAATTATACATCTATATTTTAAATCTCTATGAATTTGTACATTGTACATATAAGTTGACTTACAAATTTCTCACTAAATATATGGATTAAGGATATCTTATTTTTGCTTATTAAAATAAAAAATCTATTGAAAATAATTTAAAACAATTATGATAAATCATCCAATTTGTATACATAAGTTATAAATTTGCAGAGATTTGAAATGTGGAAGTATTAATTTATACAAGCCAGAAAAACATAATTAAATTTACAGAAATATTATACTTCAGGATTTTAAAAAAAATAAATAAACCTGCAAATTAATGGTATCTCGACCTTAGATTTTACACATAACAAAAGGTTACTACCTACGTAGATCGGAGAAAGAAAGCATGCGTGGAAAGTGATGGACGTAGCTTAGGGTGCACGATGTAAGAAATAGAAATAACAATTCAATATTCATATTTTGGCATATGGTGGTAGATATTATTATAGCACGTGAGGTGATAGCTATAGATTTTAACCCAAAAAAAAATAGAAATCTAATATCATACAAACACAAAATGCAGTAGAAACAATAAGATCATATTTCTAAAATTAGAAGGAAAAAAATCTACCTCTTGCAAAGCATGTCGGCGGAAGAATAATATAGGTTATCCTACTCCAAGTCTTCCAGACTATGACCCATTTTCTATACCGTACTCGATGCGTGGTCACCTTGTACGTTACAAAAGAAATTATTGAAACTCATAAATAAGAAATTAAAAACTAACACAATAATTAAAAAAAAATTCTTATCACTTAGTTTTTAAATTAATTTGTGTGATTTTCCTTCCTATCTAGAGAATTATGATTACCCAAAATTCTCAAAAAAAAAACTGTACGCTCTTATTTTTCTTGGAAAATTATTTTTCTCTAGGTACAAAAGAAAATTCTCGTTTTGAAATTTTACTTTTTCTCCGTACCAAAAAATTCCTAGACATTTTCCATTTTAAAGCTATTTTTCTAATAGGGTTTAGGGTTTCCAGATTCAATGTATCACAACAATCTCTTATTAGTAGAATTGCTCTACACGTTTTTTGTTATATATATTCTTTGCAAAAAATTCTGTGTAACATTTTATAAAGGTGTATTTTCAAATTTCAAAATACTTTCTAATATTATTTAATTCCTTAGATAGTTAGAAATTAATTCAAATAAATATATATCCTTTATTTATCCAGATTTCTTAATTCAAATTAAGAAACTAAATAAAATATATTTATTTCTATTATCTTGACAGTTACCAAATAAAATTGATTAACACAAAATAATACATACAGATTTTTACCGATAGACTATCTATTTGAATTTTATTCCAGATTATTTTTTTATAATAATTTAGAATTTCTAAAATTTAAATAATCCATCTTATAATTAAATTGTAAATCCCATTTAATAAGACTCCATTACACGCTTGACATTGTGCCTCACAGCATAGTGTCACACGTTTATGCAAAGTTATTGGGCCAGGCTTGAGTAGTCTTGGGCTTGTGAGGCCCAACTCTTAGTTCTTTTCCATCAATTGGACTTGTAGCGATGCAACCGAATTTACGGGCTAGTCCGAAGATCTTTGAGCTCATAAAATAGTGGTTCATATAATTGTACCTTAAATTAAAGGGCCCAATTGTAAATTCTAAATCTACTCTACTAAAAGATTAGAATTGTACTCCATTATTAAATTGTATTTTTACGGATATTATCACACTAATAATAATTAACTCATGCTACATTGATATCTATACTTTAATCTTTTGTACTATTTTATAATTAAATTGACGTCTCAACTATCTAATTAATTTAATTATATTTTATTTCTCGACTCTTACTAGCTTTCTCTAATGATCATGTTCAACATATTAATTAAATATATTAACACACTTTAGTTAGAGAATTCTATGATCAAGTATCAAAAACCTATCAAAAGATATATATGTACAAATTCTATATTATCAATCTATAAGTATCACTATCCATAAATACCTCCTACTAAGTTACTAAGAATATTAACCCCTCACTTAGAGTTGCACCCTTTAGTAATTCAAATGTTGTAATATAAACAAACATGAACTTGTAATTAACTTAGAATTCAGAATAAAATATTATCGATACCAAGTGAGATTTAATACGTCTGACAATTATTTGATGTCTATTAAATCTCATAATTGATCTGTTCAATGTAGTCTAACTAATTAGTAAATGTATACGTAATTAAGACAAATTGCTCAATGAATTTACAATAGTTAAAATAAAGAGTCTAAATTTATTTTATTAACTACGAACAATTTTATTTATTTACAAAATAACTTGTGTCGATATCTTCTATAAATCTACCCCATAATCACAAAAATACATATTATATAATTGAATAGACTTTTACTTAATCATACATATGCAATAGATATAATGAAAATATCTAACAAATTTTATTAATTTTAGAAAATATTTATTATATGATGGAATATATTTTGAAGAACGTACATTCCCAATATATAAAAAATGAATAAAACTATTTTAGCTAATATTTTTTTTTCAGTTATAGATTTACATGGATATTGATCAATCCGTTTGCAAGCACCTCCCAAACTTCATCTATACTGAAGTCTAAAATTGACCAAATTTATTATTATTTTTTGAGAAAATTGTGGCAAAAGTTCTTTTTTTTCGTCGAAATTTATACTTATATACCTAATCTTTTTTTTATGATAATAATATCTTCTGTTCAAATTTTGTTACAAAGAATAAATTTTTCTATTAAGTACCATCATAGAGAACACATGTCACCTCTTGATGTATTAAGCTATTTTCAAAAATGTAAAAAGGTTATGAAAAATTGGGAAAATGAAAATAAATAAAATAAAATCAGAAAAAAATGAAGAAAGGAGTTAATGAAAAAAATCGAATAAAAAATTAAAACCCAAAAAATACCTCTTCTTCTCCACACAGCCTCTCTTTGTGGAATCCTTCGTCTCCAAAATCCACCATATTACAAAAATGGAAATTAAAAAAAATGAAATTAAACATTACAGAATATTTACTTTCTTTTCTACTTTTCATATCACAAAATATTTTGAATATTTTGGGAAATAAAAGGAAATTAAACACACCAAATGGATTAAGAGCAAGGACTTGTAAAAACAATCTTGAATTTTTCCAGAACACGCAATGGCTGATAAGAGAAAATGACTGGAAATAAAAGTGAACATAAATAGAATGCAAAAATAGAGCAGAGATAAATCAGTTTGAAGAAAATAGCTTCACGGTGAAAGACCAATTAAGAGGAGGTGGGGGAAAAAAGAAAAGAAGGAAATTTAATGGGTTATTGAAGGAAAAGAAATGATAAGTATAAGAAAAATAAAATAAAATACAAAACAAGGGTAGAGAAAAGATTATAAGCTTAGCTTCGAAACCTGCAGTGCTCTTTCTGATTTTTAGAATGCAATCATCGCAATGTAAGTGTATCTCGAAGACCATGGTAATGGGGTGGGTTATCGGGTTCACTTTCTATCAAAAAAATTATTTATTATTTTGTTTTTATTTAATATATTCATTATATTCCAAAAATACTCTTTTTTATTTCGTGCATTCCTTATTTTATTGTACGAAAAAAGCAAAGGTAGAGCCAAAGCTATTATTAAACCAAATTTTATTATGTTTATTTTTCTTTTTAAATTCTAAGTTCTTTTCTTTTATTTTTTGTGTATAATTACCTATGTCATGTTATTTTTATTTACTGTTTCTTCTTTTCATCTATTTTAATTTTCTCAATTAAATATCAAAATTTTGTCGTATTCTCTCTCCCTACTAAGTCCAAATATATTTCCTATATCTAAATTCTAATATACATATATATATATATATATACATACATATCATAATTTAATTTTTTTTTGGTTGCTATTTTTGTTTTTCTCTCTCTCTTTACATATATGATATATATATATAATATTAAAAGTATTGAACACCCACTAAGTCCAAATATGTTTCCTATTTCTAAATTCTAATATATATGTATATATATATATTTCATAATTTAATTTTTTCGTTGCTGTTTTTATTTTTTAAAATCTCGTTTATTATATATATTTCATAAATTATGGTGACATTTTTTCTCAATTTGTTAATCAAAAATTATATATTATTGTCCTTAAAAAAATTGCATATTTTTATGATTTTTAAGAATAGAAAAAATATCCTCCTTCTAATGTTTATGTGATTTCATAGGTTTTTTTTTTTTTTTTTCCTCGTGTACTGCTAGCATTCTCACCTTATAAATACAATAGAAGTATTTAATTCTCATAGACTATCTTTTTTGATAATTCTAATTAGGCTAAAATTATTACTAATATTATGAACGTTATTAGAACCAATTATTGATCGATTTAGAACTTTCCATTATATTTTTCAAAAGAATATCACTTATTACATATGTATGATATTAAATATTTAATATATGTTTGTTTTTGTATAGGTTTGCCAATTATATCAAATTTATCCAACTTAAATTTTTTTTTGTTTCGGCTAACTTAAATTTTTTTTTTTGGTTTTTGGTTTATTCAACTCAAGGTTAGTTAATTTTTTCAGTTCATCAAATTTTTTACACCGCTATCATTTTCTTTAACATTTTTTAATTGTGAAAAATCTCCTTTTCCCTTTTATTTCCCTCTTTAACATAGTGATTCAGTTTTTAAACAATAATATTTTTTGATAAAATTACCAATTTTATTTTCTTAAAATATAAATAAAATGCTAAATGACAAATACATCATTTAAAAACTGCTATTTGTGACAATAACTCCAAAGAAAGTGTAGGATTGCCCCACAAGAAATAGCCCACAGAAAATCCAGCCCAACCCAATACTGTTTCGGCCTTAACAAGTTCGTTTCCTTTTGGGCTTCATATAAAATTCCAGACCCAAAAGTACCAAAAATTGAAAATCCGCTAATTTTTTTTTGAAAAATTCCAGGATTCACTTAGAAAAATATGACTTTAAAACTTTAATAATATTTTAGTAAATATTTAGACAACTACCACTTCATCTATAAAATTGGCATTTTTTAACCGTATTCGAGGTAACTAATTGGGCAACTTGGGATAGCCAATTTAGGTAACTAATTGGGCAACTTGGGATAACCAATTTAGTTGTTTGAAGTAACTTGGTTAAGTTATCTGAGGTAATTTGAATGATAGCTTTAAACGTTTCATCAATTAATAAAAGTTGTACTTTTCTAAATAGTTTCAAAAGTGATATTATTCTAATTAAAATCCAGGATTTTTCAATTGTTTAAAAAATTACCATAAAAAAAAAATCAAGTTTCCTCTTTCTTTTTGAGTATTTATTAGAAATGACATTTTTTTTAGATTAACTTAAATATGTTACTTTTTTTACACCTATTTAATAAATGTCCATTTCATTTCATTTTGATAAATGTCCATTTCATTTCATTTTGATAAAAAGTAAAATAATGTTTTAAAAAATTAATCAATTTTCAAAAAATAATTCAACATATTTTGATATACTAAATATGAAAAACGGTTATTTCTTAATTCGAATTCAAAATTTGGCTATTTTTTAATGGTGTTTGAAAAACGTCCGTTTTGCAAACTATGGTGCAAAATTCAGCCAAATGGCCCAATTTTGGATTCAAGTTTAAGAATGATCGTTTTTCAAACATATAATAAATGACATTTTGCAAAATAGCTAAATTTATATCAATCTATCTGTTTTTGAAAAAAAAAAATACTTTTATATTGCTAAACTTAATGAGAAATGAATATACTAAACACAATAATTAATATATTGATATCAATATGATACACTATTAAATGTAAAATTGAGATAGTAGTACTATTGGTTTTATACACTTTCCGTTTGGAAGAATTTTGGAGGGAAAGAAAAAAATTTCAGGGGAATCTATTGTCTTTTGATTAGATTGAAACAAGAAACGATAAAATTATTTTTCAAGAGAATCAAATTTGATTTGATGTCATTTTTTAGTATATACAATTTTGACATATTAATTAGTAAAACTAAAATGTCCAAATAAAGTCTCCTACTTTTTTAGGAAAAATATTTTCCTTTTTATTTTTTTCATGACTTTTTCTTGACAATTTTTTTCTCCAAATCTGGGATCCAAACCGAGCCTAGAGTGTTCTAAAAAAAATAAATAATAAAAAATAAAAATTGGTCTAATTGACTGCACTGGACCAACCCATGCAATTTTTTCACTTGCGTGATTTAGCATGCTTTATAAATTCTTCAAACCATACCATCCGATGTGGCTAAAACAAAAATGTTCGCAGTCCAAATTGTATTGCACAACAACATATATTTTATGGAATTTTTTTTGTTACTTTTCAACTTTTTATTTCATAGATTATCCTTTTATAACTGTTATGTAATTCTTGTTTTCTTATGAAATAATTAATTTAGAAATAAAAAAATGTCAAATTTCAATTTGTTTGTCAAACTTAAAGGATTTTTATTAAACACAAGTCTCAATCCTATATTTAAACCGTGGAAATCGAATTGCGTCGAACAGCCCTAAAATACTTACTTTGTCAATTAGTAAATACCGTATTCAATTTGTTTGTCAATTATATTTGATGTTTAAATAGTAAATACCGAATGATTTGTCTAATTTATCAAGTGAAGTAATTTGTTTTTAGAATTAGAGAATGCTAAATGTATTCTTTTTACATATGAATTTTATTATATTTTCTTATATTATTAAATTAAGAAACTAGATAGTAGAATTTACACAAATCAAGTAAGAGAGAAATAATGCAATAGGTCAACAACACATAACATGTCTTTTATTAAGGGATTATATATGATGTAGGGTGTAGCTACCACCAGTATATTAATTTTAGATTCATATCAAAACTAAGGTCCTATTAGTTTGCATTTAGTGTAGCAATTGAAAGTATTTTTTTAGTTAAAAGTTAGGAATTTTTCTTTTTAAATTGGTGCCTAAGACAAGTTTTTATTTCAAATAATTTTATTGTCTTTTCAGAATTTCAATTCGTGATGGCCTGTGGTACGGAGGCTTGAGAGTTTCATGAATTTATTAGACGACCGTTTTATAAATCAAATTTAGTGTTTTTTTTTCTTTTAAATTAGAATGATTACATTCTCTTGCAGATAGGAATTTGATAGTTTTTAAGAGTAGTTTAGAGGAAAATTTTATTAAAAAAAATCTTCAAAGCTGCTGGAAGTTCTTAAAAAAATTATCCTCTCCTAAAATGATGGATGGGTTTGAGTCATTGACTAATAGCAGTTTGTATCTCTGGATGCCGTTGATGCTAAAAATAGCAAGTTACAATAGATGGATCACAAGAATGCTCGTCTATAGAGATCTCATAGAAATGTCCAATATGGGAAATTTTTTTACGCATATATTAAAGTTATAAATTGAGACACTAGATCAAAATTAAAAAGGTAACATTGTCCATCCAAAATCCACGGTTTTATTCAAACATAATTAGGTAAGTGAAAACAACAAATGAAATAAAATTGAAGATGAGTAAGGTAATAGAAATTGAAGTATGCCATTTATGAGAAGTGTGAACCACCTGAAAGTATGATAAACTCATTGAACAAAAAGGGAGCAAAACTAAAGAACTCTTAGACACAGTCATTAGACTAATTCTTACTACACATAGTCAAGTTCTATTACACAACGATGAAAACTTTTTGAGTTGCAAGATCATAGAATTTTCCACAACATTATCTTAAACAAAGTACACAACCTTGAGAAATCTGTCAAAGATAGTACCTTCAAGTACATTGCTGCTACCATTTTGTAGTATTGATTTTATATCCGAGGTCACCAAGTCATTAGTAATTCTAGTTATCATATGCAAGAAAACACAGAAAGAATCCATTTATACATAAGCGACAAAATTTATACAGCCGAAATAGCTAGAAAGAATTACTTTTTTTTTTTTTTGATGATTTACTTAATTCTACTAGAACCAAGCACCATAACACCTGCGAGAGCTTTTGTTAAACATAGTCATATAGCAATTTCCTATATTATCTTTCACTAGTGTAATTTCAGCTGACTATAGGTCCTAGAGTTTCTTTAAACAACTTGAGAAAAAAAAAAACCTCCATGATGTTCACAAGTCTAAGGATATTTAATATTTAGTCAAGAAGCAGCTCAGTCTACAGTGATCGTCTTTGTGAAAATAGCTCAATACTCCCACATTGCTAAATAGTATAACTCAAATACTTTGTATGTCATTTGCTTATATATCTACCATATAATGACTAAGGAGAAATAAAAAAACTTAGCCTAAGAATAAAGCCCAAAAGGCAAAAAGGAAAAGAACAACAAGATAGTATGTGAGACAAATATGTGGATGAGCCAGTTATGACCACTTTGAAGTTATAAATCAATATTGGAAAGTCATAAATAAATAATAAGAACAATATATCATACAATAAACTCATACTTGTCACTTTTTAGTAATTTGTAGCAGCAGTATTTAATCATACTGATTAGCTCTAATAATAGATACTCTATCGGCTACTATAAATGTTGTACTATACTAAAAGTATACTATAATAAACTATTAGAAGTAACAAATAGAGAGCACAATTATATATTCCAAAAATTTGTTAGTGATATAGCGCTAGTTTGGTAGAGTTGTAGATTTTAAAGAAAGTATTTTTAACTATGCTAAAAGAAAAATCCGTTATAGCATAAAATAACTGAGTAGTTAATAAATTGTAGTTTTAAAATACCATGACTAGAAAAAGAAAAATCCGTTATAGCATAAAATAACTGAGTGGTTAATAAATTGTAGTTTTAAAATACCATGACTAGAAAAAGCTGTATCAAAATGTTTGCTAAACTATATGACTAAATTATTATGCAAATATAAAATTACTAAAATAAACATCATTATACAATTATGCATATTTATAGAAAAAGCTTATTAATATTTTTTACAATTATGCATATTGTATACATAATAAAAATATTAATACTTTTTTTTAAAAAAATTGATATGAAAATATACTCAATTAAATTAATTACTCAATTAAATTAAATTAAATTAATTTTAATTTACTTTATTTTCATTTGAATTTAAAATTTAAATAAACAATTAATTTAGCTATTTTAAAATAATTAATATGAAGAGTATTTTAATCCATTATGATTTAAATATATTAATAATTTTTTAAAAAATTGATATGAAAATAAACTCAATTAAATATTTGGCATTTTTGTTTTAAGTGAGAGTATTTTAGCTATTATGATTTGTTCATTAAAAAATAGTGTAGATTTCTGCATAATCTAAAAGTCAAAGCTGTCTTAGGCCTGTTTCACCGTTTGGCTGTAGCTTTGTGAAAAATTATTAAATAATCTAATTTTTAAGTTTTTACCAAATACTTTTTGGCCAACAAATTATTCAAAAAATACTTTTAGCTTGTTAAAAAGCTAAATCAAACTCGATCATAATAGCTTGATTTGCACAAAGGCTTTAANAAAAAAAAAAAAAATTGATGAGCACAAAAAGCAAAATTTTCAAACAAGATGATAGCATAAAAAAATGTATTAGAATGATATAATTAATTTTGACACATTACAATTAGTTCTTCTATATTTTCATATTGTATAATGACCTTACTATTAATACTAAGAGGTGACTAAATTGTCATTTATTAGTAGTATTATCTACTTATCTTTTGCAACAAAAATTAATTAAGAATCTACTAAGTTACAAATAAGTTCTCAATTGTATGACTCTATTATATTCCAAAATTAGGTGACTTAGAAAATTTTATTTTCTATATTTTGGAATATCCTACTTTCTGTTTAACTTAGTAGCATTTTGCTTTCCTCTTTTCTGTTTATTTTTTTTATCCCAAATTACATAATATTTCTATTTTGTATCACTTATTTCAGAAAATGCACTCTAGCTTAAATTAGGACTCATAGCAAAATGACCAAATTTGGACTCATTTTAAGTAGATATCCCATTTGCAAATACTGTAGCAAAAATAATTGATATATCAGTAAATGTACCAAATGTAAAATATTATATTTCCAATATAAAAACTAATATAATAAGTATAAAAAAATATAGATATACTAAGAATAAAAATATATGTCCTAAGTAATTTAGCTATAAAAAGGGAAAAATGGATATCTATTAAACTAAGTATAAAAAAAGAAAAGGACAATCACTCTAATTTTTCTTTGAAAAGAGTACAGTAAGTTAATATTCCGATATAGGTAGATGGGTCTTGAGTTGATTGGTAATACTTAGCCTAATAAATAATGTATTTTCATAAGTTCCTATTCTCCAATAATTTTTTTCATTTATATATATATATATATTACAAAATATAATATATAAGATTTTTTTTTCTCAAAAGTCCAATAATGAGGGCAATTGCCTTCACTCGCTCCTAAATATCTCTATCTTGGCCCTTTATAGATTAGTAAATATAGCCTAACAGTTTAGCCATCCATCAACAATTAAGCAGAATTGAGATTTACAATCCAAGAAATAAGAAAACATAAGTAATCAACCTTCCAAAAGGTTTTTTTAAAAAAGGAAGTGTGTATTATATTCAATGACATCAGCATATATTATAAGTGTAACCTACTCTAAATAAAATCTATACCGTAGAGCAAGTTGAATTGAGGAGTAATCAATATATTAATAATTTTAAATGAAATTATTTAAATGACGAGTTGAATCCCTTTATTGATTGCGCGAACAACACTAATAAAAGAAGACAATGATGATGATGATAATAAAATAAGAACATAACAGAATAAATATTATAAAAAATCATAACAATATCATTATAATAAATTAAACTATCATAAATATCATGTGTTGTGCAATATTTTGACATACAGTCATTCATTTTAGATTTATATAGGAAAAACTCATTGTCGAATAAATTTAATGTACTATCAAACATATGTTTAATAAACTTTCTCAAGGATAAAGCAATAAGAAAATGAAACAAAAAAAAAGCTCATAATTGCATATATTTTTAACTCATTACTAAAAATAGGACTTTAGTCACAACAAAAATTGTGAGCAAAATTCTAGGACTCTATGCCTAATAGTTTTAGTCACAAAAATTTATTATGCTTATGTCTTCGCTAAAAAATCTCTGGCTAAAAGTTTTACCCTCGACACAAATTTTTGTTGTGATACTTTTAGTCACAACTAAGTATTGACACTAAAAGTTCTTAGGATTCCAATATCATTTGTCATAAGCACACTTTAATTTCAGCTAATTTATTTTTAGTACTAATTTTTGTTGTGACTAATATTGTTTTAGTTTCAACGCATTTCAGCCACCATTTTTTTTTTTTTTTACAATTTTCTTCGTGACTAAAGACATTTTAGTCAGAACTAATCTTGTCACAAAAAATTCCTAAAACTCTATGATAACTAATCATAATTAGGCATTAGTCATAATGTAACTACATTTAGCTTTAGTTTTTATTGTGACTAAAATCATTTTAGTCTTAACTTTTTTCAATCACTGATGTTGCTCTCTTAAGTCTTATTACTAGATGTTTTAGTCATAACAAGTTTTGTACAATACATATTTGTGTTTTAAAAAAA
Source organism: Parasponia andersonii (assembly GCA_002914805.1). Lineage (NCBI taxonomy): Eukaryota > Viridiplantae > Streptophyta > Magnoliopsida > Rosales > Cannabaceae > Trema > Trema andersonii. The sequence goes on from JXTB01000032.1 coordinate 745,995, forward strand.
CCATGCATTATACAAATTTAATATACAAATTGACAATTTTTTTAAGAAAATAAAACAAAAATGTATAAATATCATCCATTAGTGCCATCGAACTTTTTCGTACCACATTTTTTGTGCTTTTTCAAGCTATTCATTATAATTTCCTACTTGACCTACATAAATGAAGAATTCATAATAAAACCCAAAATCAAATACTAGGTAAACTAGAAAACTAGCAAAAAGCAAAGCTATCTGTAACAAAATCATTATGCTTTATTTATTTTTAAGAGAAATTTTTAATCAGAATAAATACGATATTATGACAAAATACCCTTGAGCCTATAATTGTTTATATCGAGCCGACAACAATACCATTGAGGCCATATAAATTATGTTAGCTTTACATTAATGCACAAGTATTTTATCATTTATGCCATATGATGAATTAAGTTTATATTGAATGTTTTTGTTATTTATGTTATGTTGCAATGTACTTAAGCTTATAGGCTTTTTTTTACTTACTGAGCTCCGACTATCATGACCCAAACACTGGGACATTAGAAAAAGAAGAATTTTACAAGTGAAAATTCATATTTTGTTTTAAAAAATTTTAGAAACTTCAATTTTTTAGAAAAACGACAATTAGTTTAAAAAGGACAGCTTTTATAAAAGTTCATAAAAATAATTCAAATTGTAAATTCCTATATTTTGTGATTATCACTAGACATAGACTGCTGATAATATTCATAAAATATTCATATGCATCGCCATCATCATCACAAGTAGGCATAATAGATAATGCATGCTAAATCTAAAGTATGAGCCTTAAGAATTATTACAAATCAAAAATAAGAATTACTAAGTAGTTACCAACTACTAATCTAGTAACAATCTTCCTCTCCTAGTTACTCCGCTCTAGAGTTTCCCAAATCACTCAGCTTGGGCTTCGATTTGGTAGCGATAGATGGCAGCCACGATAGTTGGAATGCCAGAATTTGGCCACGATTGTGTGTGACTGGTGCAACTTCACGAGCGGTTTCTAGCGGGTGGGCGGTGTGACACTGGCAGTTAAGGGCGGCATTGCTGCGTCTATACATATGGAAGCATTTCCAGCCAGAGTTGGGCAGTGGGTCGACACTGATGGCTGGATTTTATGCCACGCAAGGGAGGGGTGCGAGAAGAAGAAGAAGAAGAGAAAAAGAGAGAGAGGTAACGTAAAAGAGGGGGAGAGTTAGGGCTATTTGGGGGTTTTGTGACATGTGGTACTTAATAGGTTGATGATCTTGCTTCTCAAAATTGCATTTTAATCCAAGTTTCGAATTTTGATTTTAATTTGGTTCAAAAAAAATTCAAATTTGACCCCAAACTCAAATATTCGTCTACTTTGATCTTTGCTTCAAATTTAATTAAATTTCAGCCATTTTTTTCCTTAATTTATGAAAAGGCCATCATACCCCTTCATAAAATCAAGGTTTTCACACCCACGCTTACTCTTTACCATATATTATAGATTAAAAAATTGCATTTGACAATGACTATAATTGAGCCTAATAGTAAATGTTTGCTTATGCCAAGTTTTGTATATATGGAACTAACTTGTGAATAATAAATTAGGGTTTAAAATTTGCTTCGTATGTCATGGTTATCTAATTTTGGCATTATGTTTTATTATCTTAAAAAATTGTTTGTATTCATTTAGTATACAAACGAAACAATTATAATTTATAGTCTTAGGATTTAATTTTATCGTATTTTTCTGCTAGAATGAGTATCGTTATGTGCTCTGCATCAGGTAAGATAGGTTTAACACATATCCAACTACCTTCTATGTTCATACTCAACTTAGGAGCATGACATAACCCTAAGGATCGAGTAGAAAATTAGATGTATCTTCGTTTTTATCTTTTTAGGCATGTCTTCAGCCTGTTGAGCACCAAGTATTTATGACCCAAAGCTTATATAACTCGTAAGTCTCAATGAGTAGTATATGTACAAGCATTTGCCCACCCTTTCTCCAGAATAAGTTTATTTACAATACCACTCATTATGTCGACATAGATAATCATTTTTTTGTCATCCTTCATTGTCAGTCTTGAAACTTGGAGGGAATGGGTTACATAAAAGACAATAAAAACTAGTTCATTATATATGCAGGCTAATACTTTTAGTTGGGAAATAATTAATTGATTTACAACTGGTAATATGAGTAATTAGTCGTAGTATCACACTAAATTTGACACATGTGCTCAAGCAGAGAACAAATTCTATATTCTTTAGTCATAGATAATAACACCTATAAAAAAGAAACTTTTATCAATATTTTACTTTAAATACCTCAAACCAATGAAATACAATCAAACCAAGTAGAAGAAATTTTTGAAGTTAAATAAAGAAGCTAGTGAGAAGAAATAGGCTTGGACAATATTCAATGAGAGGAAAAGAATCAAAACGTGAAAAGATTCTTGAGATCAATGCATCTAAAGAAAGTCTTCAAGGATTTTAATTGTTCTCGGTATATTAGTTTACTGATCATGGCTCTAGCCAAATTTGGATGATCCTTGAGTAGGCATATGATATAAGCGAACAGTGGATATAGATGTAGTACATCAATTTAACCCCTAGCAATTAGCAGACATAAAATAGAAATATAATAATAATTGAGTGAAAAGTCAATGACCATTTTGGTCTTTGTATGAACTTAGAAGCATAGATTTTTAATTTTGAAATAATAACAAATTTCTCGTGTATGGGACTTGAATTCCCATTTTCTAAGTGAGATGTGCAAAGATGAATCATGTGGATATTGGTACATGATTTTGTGTACCAGTCCTTCTAAGTGCACCTTTCAAGATAAGCACGACTTTAAGAAGTTTCCTCTGAGGTTGAATCTTCGCAACAAAAGCAAAAACACTCATTTTTGGACTTTTCTAAATTCTTTTATTTGCAAATTTACAACAAAAGAGATGATAAATGAGTAACGTGAATCTCTAATAGCAACATTCCACATGACGTTCTTAAAGTAACAATTGAATCCTCGAGGTTTTAGATAGTATAGTCTCGGCTATCACTGACACGAAACTTTCGTGCAGATAATTATTTCAACCAATACAACCATACGTTGATTACCAAATATGGGTTAAGGTTTGATCTAAAGAAACACGGTAGCCTAGCCTAAGTCTCTCAGCAATGAGACGTTAGGAGAACATTAATATGTTTGTATGTGAGGCTTTTTTCAGGATCTATGAGCGTGGGATATTTCATAACGATTATGGTTTGTTCATCCAAAATCTTCAATTGATCTCAAATTGTGAGTTGTTTATGAAAGCAAAGCCACTCTATCGAATTACCAAAAAAGTATAACTAAGTCTCCATCATTTATCTCCCAAAGTCTATACACTCTATAAAACTCAAAGAGTTGTCCCAAAAAAGTATAACTAAGTCTCCATCATTTATCTCCCAAAGTCTATACACTATATAAAACTCAAAGAGTTGTCTTTGTATAGGTATTTGCCTACTTTTCCTCCATTGGCTTACAAGTGGGCACCAAAAAAGATATTTTCATTACTACCCTTCCTCTAGTACAAGCTTATTTTCAATACCATTCATTATTTTGACATATATAATTATTTTTTTCGTGATAGACCATGGTTAGTCCTAAAACTTAGAGAGAATAAATTACACAAAATATAATGAAAGTTGTTTAATTATGTGTGCATGTAATATTTGAAGTTGAGATATAATTAATTTATGGCTTACAAAATGAGTAACTAACCATAATTTCACATCAAATTTGACATGTCTACTCCACTAAAGAAATTCTATATTTTGTGGTTAGGACGGTATAGTCTTGGCGGTTATTGACACAAACTTTTTGCATGAACAATTGTTTTAATCGATACCAAATGTTGATTACTGAATGTGGGTTGAGATTCGAGCCAATAAAACAAGGTGCACTAGGCCCCACTGGACCTTTAGTCCCTCCATCCTTATGATTGAAAACTTCTCAAAAAGCTAGTTACCCATGTAAGAGAGACTCGACCAAAATAGTAATTATGAGCTCAAAGGAGGAGCATGCATTCATAGAAGTGAAAAAAGTTATCCTTGTTACTCAAATAGTCGGTAGGTTGACCATGGCTTAGAGAAGTCTTAGAACCACACAATTCATTCGTTATTAAATTTTTCTACTGTAATATCGAGCATAAAAATACTACTTTGCAACGAATTTAAAAACATTTTTATCTTTAAATAAAAGTCAATTCTAAAATCATCTATTTTGTAAAAGAACCCAAATTTGGCATCGAGCATAAAAATACTACTTTGCAACGAATTTAAAAACATTTTTATCTTTAAATAAAAGTCAATTCTAAAATCATCAATTTTGTAAAAGAACCCAAATTTGGCATGCTTTGGGAATAAAACTAGCTGAATCACACAATACATATTTATTCTATTTCTCCTTTTCTCAAAATAGTAATGACATTTTGTTATACAAAATAATTATTCCAACATCTAAAAAGAAAAAAAAATGTTTATGAGGAATAGATAATTTAGATACGACCCATATGGAAAGTTATAAAGCCATCACTATGTGCACATTCATAATTTAATATATATATATATATATATATATATATATATATATATATATTATGGTTTGAATATATATACTCTAAATAGTTATGGATTAAGAACTTCTCTTATCAAGCAACACAAAAAAAAGAAGGAAAAAAAAACCTAGCATCATTATTTATCCTAGAATAAAATCCATTCAAAAAATTATAGAATAAAGTTACCTTTTCATTTTTCAAGATCACCCAAAAAATTTAACGAGCAAGATGAATAATATGATGATCCAAAAGTAAGGGTTTATATAGAAAGATCCAAAACAGTAACATATAGAATTAAAGAATTTTTTTTTTAAAAAATCCTATAATCTATATATATTGATAAGAACATATTTTTCGTTTGTCTATTATTATATCATAAGTGCTTAATTCTTTAATCTCTAGCTCTCTAAATAAAAATAATATATATTTTTTAATTTGTATAGCTTGAAAGTTAAACGTTAAAAGTAAAAGTAGTGAATGTACAAATTTATATGGTTTTGGAATATAAAAATAGGACAGAGTACCTAGAGTCACTTGACTTCTGTTAACGTAGTCGTTTATCCTCTCTCATGTTTGAAAGAAATTGCAAATATAGTGTCAGTTTATTCCTTTTTTAATAAATATAGTATTGTTTTATCTCAATTTTTACAAATCTAGTGCTAATTTTGCCCCACTAAAAATTTGTAAGTATGGACGAGGAAAACCTTTTTTTTTTTTTTTACTGAACATAATACGTGCTCATTTGAACTAAATACAAGTTTATGCAAAATAAAATTATTAAAAAATTCCACATAATTCTAGATTTTAACTATAAAATTTTATTTTTTATTTTTGTTATGTTAGTTGTCCCATCAAAGGTCTATGAGTATGAGTGAGGAAAGCTTGTGGCTTTTGTTACTAAAAATAATACATACTCATTTGAATAAAATGCAGTTTTATGCAAAATGAGATTATTTTAAAATGCTCCAACTATATGATAATTATATATACATATAAAAAAATTAGAGTGTGGGTGAAATTTCATATGTAAAGGGATAAAACTATCGAATGTTACTACATGTAAATATTGCATGACTATAAGCTAGTAGGAGACAAGCTAATACATTGAAATTCCCTAAAGAGATTACCCAGCATTTGAACCCATCATCACACTTTACACATACCGATTTTTACCACTAAACCATCCCAATCGGTGGTGAAATTTAACCTAAATAATCCATCCAAATGACACCGGATTTAGAACTTCCTATTAGATATTGAAGATAGCATTTATGGTCAAATAGAGGTAAAATGAAAGTCAGAAAACTAAAAAGCAAATAGAGTGAAAATATTTCGTCAAAAAGGAAAATTAAAAAAAAAAAGAAAAAAGAAAAAAAGAGTGAAAATAAAAAAGAGCAAAACAGAAAGAGTCGTGCTGGCTCTTCTCTCTCTCTCTCTCTCTCTCTCTCTCTCTCTCTCTCTCCTAATGGTTTTTAGCTCAAGTTCGATGGCCTAATCGCTGTGTTGTGCTTTCTTCAAGAGAGAGAAAGAGAAAGGTCACAAATTTTGGTGGTTCGATCTCTCATCAGAAACCCTAATTGCTGAAACTGATTTTCCCGGCGACTGTGATCTGATCGGATCTGGCCATGGCTTCCGCGAAGACTGCTCGGTCTAGAGGCACACCTGCCAAAGAGAACGGCCCCAAGCTCGAGGAGGGGCTTAATGCCTTCAAGTCGGATAAATTCGATGCCCAGTCCTACTTACAGTCCCGCTGCTCTCTCAACGAGAAGGTATTTCAATTTTTCTTCTTTTCTTCTGTTTGGTTCCTGAGAAAACGGCTGGGAAAATGAATTGGGAGCAAATTGAATAGTTGAAGTTGTGGATATTTTGTGACTGACACTCAATTTGCTTGGTCTGGGTTTTTGGGTTTATTTTATCATCTGTTAATAGGACCTTGGTTTTGACACGCATATATGGGAATTGGGATATATATATATATATACATACACACACACTGTACAAATTGAATTGACCAGTAGGCTTTTGGTTTGAATTTAGTATTGAATGTAATGTTGATTGGCACCGTCATGTTTAATAGTTTGTTTCTCGTGGATTTTTTTTTTCTCATGTTTGTGCTGTGAGCAATTGAAAGAACTTTTGTTCGGCTCTAAAGTTGAGACCTTTTCTTTTCCCCCCTCTTTTTTCGTCTGAGGGACATGTTTAAAGAAATGTTTAAACTGGTGTCTAAGACGAGTTTTGTTTTCAATAATTCTTTGGGTTTTCATAATTTTAATCCGTGATGGCTTGCGGTACGGCGGCTTGACGTGAGTTTATTATATGAAAGTTTTAGAAAGCAAATTTAGTTTTTTCTACAGAATGATTACATCCTTGTGGAATTTGATAGTTTTTAAGAGTATTTTAGAAGAAAATTTTAAAGGAATGGTTTGAAATGTTAACAAGAGACCTGAAGAATCACACATAAGATTCTCAATTATACTCGAATGATGGATGGCCTTGAGTCTTTCAGTTATAGTGGTTTGCATCTCTGGGTGCTGTTGATGATAGGAGCGGCAAGTTAGAATGGATGGATCTTAAGAATACTCGTAGTTAAAGATGTTACAGAAAATGAGAATCTAATATGCAGAATATGTATAACCCATGAATTTAACTGATGCGAATGTTTAGAAGTTCCTGAAAATTGGAGTATGTATTTTATTTCAAAAATCTCAAGAAAGAAATCAAAGATGCAAGCCCGTAAGAATGTAACTAATTTGGATAAGATTTAGCTTGCAATTGACAATTGTAAGGTCCTGAGGAAAGCATCACATCCAAGTTAGACTAATCACTACAATTTCTTGTGTCCTTACAGCTAACATGTTTGACCATTTTGTAGCATGCATCGGTAAATTAATGACTGCTATTGTTTTCAAGATGGTTAGTTTAATTAGTGACAGTTGTTGCTGATATGATCACAATTATTTTATAATTGCTAGCAGAATTCCCGGGTTGAGTTGATACCAAATGAAAGCTAATTTGTACCTGTTTGTTTATGCATGCATAACCACAAGTTGCTTGATACATGTTTTTTTGCTATCTACAGGAAATAAAACAATTATGTTCATATCTTTTAGATTTGAAGAAAGCTTCTGCTGAGGAAATGCGTAAAAGTGTCTATGCTAATTATACAGCTTTCATACGGTACGTTCTTATTTATTTATTTCATATTACGGCATTTCATAATTTACAGGGTTTTAAGACATTCCTATTCTACCCAAGAAACTACCCCTCTTCTTCCCTTTTCTTTCTTGCTTATTTATTATTTTATTTTTGTTGGAGGGTTTTTTTTTTTTGGGCCCGGGGGAGGGGGGAGTTGGTTGGATTGAATTATGCAAAAGCTCGAGATAACATTTTACGCTGGTATTCACAATGGAAAAGTTTGTTATTTAGACTTACAACTAATTTTTGGATGAATAGGTATGACTTATAACTTGCAGAGGAATGATTGCAAAAAGAAAAGGGGAAAAATAATTAACAGATGGGGGGAATTTTATGCATAGTGACAGAGAAAAAAGGGGAGAGTAAATGCTAAATTATGGAGAAAAAGTAAAGCCTTTTTGTTTTGCTAACAAAAAGGAAAAGAAAAATCTTAAGAAGATCTTGTTCTTTAAATTTGATAAGAAAAAATGCTAAAATTTGGAAGAAAAGAAAGCATAGAAAAACTTTCTAGTTAAGTTGGAGCAAATGCCCATGAATAATCTATTTATTGGGGATGTTCAAGACTTAAGTTGGGCGTTAGTTGTAAAACACATAACTTTATCTGAAACAGAACATGTTTAGACTCCTTCAAGGATGAAAATCTTAGTGTTGGAGCTGTCAAGGTTTTAATAAATGGATAATTTTGGTAAAAATGTCAATCTCATATATTACAGAAAAGAATGTGTTGCTCAAAATATCTTTGTGAAGCCAACTTTGAAAAAGTGAGAAATAAAGTAGTTTCTAGAGAACTTTTGACAATTGGAAAAATATGTTTCGGAAATTTTTGACATTGTTAGGGAATAAACAAATGTCTTTAGCTTTGATTGTCTATGTTGGCTCGTAAACAATTAATAATTTTGTGAGATTGATGATGATTTTGATATCATTTTCCCCCTAGACTTGTTAAAATTGAAGTCAAGTCCTGATACAACTTGCTAATGTTATAGATCTTGATTCAATAACCTGATATCACATCATTCTATTTGATAGACTTAATGGGTGGAGAATATTTCAGATCGTAAGTAGTCTGTGCTTTTGATAGACTTAATTTGGTGGAGAATATTTCAGATCGTAAGTAGTCTGTGCTTATTACTTACAGGACATCTAAAGAGATATCGGATTTAGAGGGGGAGCTCTCTTCTATCCGGAAACTGCTGTCTACTCAAGCTGCATTAATTCATGGTCTAGCAGAGGGAGTTAACATTGATTCCTTTTCTAAATCTGCTTCTGATGGTTCAACTGCAGAGTTTCTCTCAGTTTCTGAACATAAAGAACCCTCAGATTTGGAGAAATGGTTAATAGAGTTCCCTGATCTCTTGGATGTTTTGTTAGCTGAGAGGAGAACTGATGAAGCCTTAGCTGCGCTTGACGAAGGAGAACGTGTAGCTTCTGAAGAAAGAGAAGCAAAGAAATTGAGTCCTGCTATGCTCATGTCTCTGCAAACTTCGATAATAGAGCGCAGGCAAAAATTGGCTGATCAGCTTGCTGAAGCTGCTTGCCAGCCTTCTACACGTGGTTATGAGCTTTGTGCAGCTATATCTGCTCTTAAAAAGCTTGGGGATGGCCCTCGTGCTCATACCTTGTTATTGAATGCACATCTCCAAAGATATCAGTATAATATGCAGAGCCTTCGTCCATCAAGCACATCATATGGAGGAGCATATACTGCTGCTCTCTCACAGTTAGTCTTTTCTGCTATTGCTCAGGCTGCTAGTGATTCCCTGGCTATTTTTGGCAAGGAGCCAGCTTATACTTCTGAGCTAGTAATGTGGGCTACAAAGCAAACAGAAGCCTTTGCTCTTCTTGTCAGAAGACATGCATTAGCTTCGTCAGCTGCTGCTGGAGGTTTGAGAGCTGCTGCAGAATGTGTTCAAATAGCACTAGGTCATTGTTCATTGTTGGAGGCTCGTGGTTTGGCACTTTGTCCGGTGCTCTTGAAACTTTTTAGACCTAGTGTTGAACAAGCATTAGATGCTAATTTGAAAAGAATTGAAGAAAGCACTGCTGCCTTGGTGGCTGCTGATGATTGGATACTCACGTACCCTTCAACGTCAACTCGTCAATCTGGCCAATTGTCAAGTTCATCTGTTGGTAATACAGCGGCATTTCAACATAAACTTACAAGTAGTGCCCATCGGTTCAATTTGATGGTTCAGGTGAACAATTTTTATCCCTCATAAAATTATTACTATAATTTCTGTGTCTGATGTATATTCTTGGTCTCTCTGTGGGCTTACTGCCTTCCATTCCAGGAAAATATTATACTGTATGATTTAGTACCGATTGAATTATCCTGTTTGCCCCTGAGATACTAGCTTGAATTAATTTTTTGTAATTCAACAATTTTGGAGCAGTCTGCTTTGTTCTTTTACCCCAACTGTTGGTGCAAACATTGTCAAGTCCAGTGATCTTTTACTAATACAAATGTTTTATGGCAATGTCAGGAGTTCCTGATTGATTTGCTTTAACCAACTTTTGGTTGGTGGTAGTATGCATAGCCAATGCTATAACAATTTGAATTTGTTATTTTGTTTTCCGAAAAATAAGTTTGAATTTGTTATGTTAGATTTTCTACTCCTTTGAGCTTGTTTGTTCAGAATTCTCTCTCTTCCCCCCTCCTTTCAGTTTCATCTTTTGTTTGGGACAATTGAAGAAATGAAGGCATAGTTGGTGTAAATTTTCTTACTAGTTGAGCATATCTTTCTTGATCTTTCCATTGAATCTGTTAGTGAATCTCAGTTTAAGTGCCATCTTTGTTTCCCCACTTTTCTTTATCTTTCTTTTCTTCTGTTTGTCTCATGGTCAACGTACATTCTTTAATCCCTACTTTCCAACCTTGTGCTATGCTATCAATTGCTTTTCAGGACTTTTTTGAGGACGTTGGACCACTACTAAGCATGCAGTTGGGAGGTCAAACATTGGAAGGTTTGTTTCAAGTGTTTAACTCATATGTGACCTTGCTCATTAAAGCCTTACCTGGTTCAATGGAGGAAGAGGCAAACTTTGAAGGTGCTGGGAATAAAATAGTGAGAATGGCTGAGACGGAAGCTCAGCAGATTGCATTGCTGGCAAATGCTTCACTATTAGCCGATGAACTACTTCCACGTGCAGCCATGAAACTGTCTCCTCTGAATCAGGGTAATTACGACGATCCACGTAGAAGATCTTCGGATAGGCAAAACCGTCATCCTGAGCAGAGAGAATGGAAAAGGCGGCTTGTGGGCTCAGTCGATAGACTAAAAGATACTTTTTGTCGTCAGCATGCTCTAGATCTCATATTTACAGAGGAGGGTGATAGCCATCTTGCAGCAGATATGTACATAAACATGGATGGAAATGTAGATGAAATAGACTGGTTTCCATCCCTTATATTTCAGGTGATGAATGTATCCAATTTAATGACAGTCCTGAGGATGGTGATGACCATCTTTTCAGAGATTCCAAGAACTTCCATCTTTAAGAGAGTACTTCTGTTGAGATTTTTTTTTCTCTCTCTCTTGTAGCAGTTTCTGAGTGATATATGTTGTCCATTTTTGTTACAAATCAGGAACTTTTCATAAAGCTGAACAGAATGGCTAGCCTAGCGGCAGATATGTTTGTAGGCAGAGAAAGATTTGCTACATTGCTATTAATGAGACTAACTGAAACGGTGATCTTGTGGCTCTCAGACGACCAAAGCTTTTGGGATGACATCGAGGATGGGCCAAGGCCTCTAGGTCCTCTTGGCCTACGACAGGTATGTAATCTCTTATCAGCTTTTCGAGTTTCTTGTTTTTGATTTACAAATATTGTTACCAGTGATCATGAGGGTTAGGTCGAGTGGTCAGGCCTCTGGTTTGCTCCCATGAGGTCTTGGGTTTGATTCTCTATAGGACCTACCTAGCAATATGCTAAAGCATGTATAAAAAAAAATAATAAATAAAGTTGTTTGTGTGTGGCAAACCGAGTTATGACAGCTGAAATTTACACCACCCTTGCTGTGTATGGAAGCATAACAATATCTCTGTAGTCAATTATTTAGAAAAGGAAAACATTTCATTCATCAGGAGGACAAGTATCCCCAAAAGAAAAAAAATAATAAATTGTTGTTTGTGTATGGGAAACCGAGTTATGACAGCGGAAATTTACACCCTTGCAGTGGTTGGAAGCATAACAATAGCTCTGTAATCTATTATTTAAAAAAGGAAAACGTTTCATTTTAACAAATGTTAGAAAAGAATCTGTTTCCCTTTGATGGTTACAAAACAACTGCATAAATTAAGATCGTATATAGGAGAAAGAGGATAGGGCGAGAACATCATTGATTGACCTGCGATCAAATTAAGATCAATGTAAGTAATGAAATAAAATTGGGATCCAAATATTTCATTTGTGGTAAAATTATGATTATTATAAAGACATATATGTACACAAAACTTGCAAGTTCTTCTTATGTAAATTTTTTGTCTTGACTTTTTGTATTTGTTTGCAGTTCTATTTGGATATGAAGTTTGTCATATCCTTTGCTTCACAAGGTCGATATTTGTCTCGAATTCTGCATCGAGTTGTTAATGAGATCATATCGAAAGCCATGGCAGCATTTGCCTCAACAGGGATGGATCCGAATAGGTAGGCTCAGTTTGTTTGGGTTACCCATCACTCTTACGTTTCATTGTACACATTAATGTGCATGCACACATCTTACATGCATTCTTATTACATGTTTTTCCTATAGTTTATTTTCTGGTGATTTAAGAATGCCAACGTGTAGTATTGAGAAAAATCAAAATGTATTGTATTAGATATTATTATCTCAAATCCAAATTTGCTACCTGAATGTCTTAGTTTTCAGATATTACCTCAAATTTAAATTTCTAGATCAAAGGAGTTAAAGATCATTCCATCCTCTTTTATTCACGAGAACCGGGAGGATATGAGTTCTTTTCCTCCCTTCCCTTTTCTTTTTGCTTCTTCAACAACCCCCCCACACCCAACCCCCCAAGACACTCTTTTCACTTCAGACTTCATCAATACGGACAGAACACTTTATTTGATACAATTTCTTGCACTGTATTTGAAGGGCTCCTTGTTCTCCTTTTTCCTTTCTTTAGACTTTATTCAATATGGACTGACAATTCCATTAATACAATTCTATTCATTGTAAAGTTGGATTTTCTATTTACATGATGAACCTGTCCAAGTGGACTTTTAGATCACACCAGGATTTTCCGATTTTCTTTCGGAGTTTCACACATTTGATTCTAAAGTTGTGGAATCTTGACTGTCAAAGATTGGAAGCATGATACTTGAGAAGAAGTGGATAAATACACTCATAAAAGCACAGATACAAATGTAAGAAATTGTAGACTACAGTTTAGATAGATTAATTCTGAAAATAGGATGGGATTGGAAAGTTTGATGGAGATGCATGTATTAGATTTCTAGTGTTTGTTAGCCATCAATATTTTTATTCTGATTCTGCTAAACAAAGTATAGTTGCTATTTGTTATGAAGTTAACACAGCTAATATGGTGTAATGATTCATATTGCAGCATCCTTTATGTGTTATGCATTGGACATCATAAAACTTGTGTTTTGTTTTTCTCATTATATTCCAATGTGATGCTGAAAGCTTAGTAGTCAGAATCTAAACAAATTTAATTGGATAAAAGGCAATACTTTCTAGGAAACGGATAATCATTAGAGTTTTGAAGAGATTCAGTTAGAAAAAATATTGGATTTGAATCTCGCGTTTCTCAATAGCTAGCTCAGGGAATCTATGAGAAAAGCCAAACCCAAACTTGACCTTAGAAAAACTTCTCAGAGAAACTGGTAGTTCTAGTTTTTGGCAACGTACACTCCTGGCCCTTGCAGCATGTCCTTTACTAATTTCCTTATTAGGCTCCAATTTCCTTCTTGGAAATGTAAATTTTCATTAAAACTTAAAAAAAAAAATTCGAAGCTCTTCCTATAGAAACCACATGAATCTTGCTTCCTCTGGAAGAGGTTTCAGAGCTCAAAAGCTTTGTTGATATTTTACCCAAACAGGCTCAAAAGCTGCTTCTGGGCTCAGAAGCCAAAAAGCAGCTTCTAAACATGCCCAATGTCAGTTACCCTACATAGGCCAAGTAGCCTTTCATGGTTCGATACATTGTACTTCACAATTCTGTTGGAAAGGAGATTCTAGGAAGCAGTCGTGGACTCCACTAACCAATTTTGCGAAAAAAAGCCTTGTGATAGTGCACATCTCAGTTATCTTTGTATCTGATTCATGAAAGCAATCGACTTCTTCTTCTTTCTTTTTTTTTTTAATTTTTTAAGTTAGTAGTTTGCTAAACACAGGATAACCAAAGCCACAATCCCCCCAGACTGAAGTTGATCCATGAGTGTAGCAGTCTGAACATTTCTAAAGTGCTAGCAAGATGGACAATATACTGCCTTTCTGGCCTTACCACTGTCCTGTTCAAACACCTTAGCACTAGTTCCCATGTGGTTTTTGCTTTGAAATAAACACCCAAAAACAGTTTCAAATCCCAAATAAGACGATGAAAGTTGACCAATCTTGAATGTGTTGCTGATACCAAAAACAGTCTCAACTCCCAAATAAGACAATGAAAGTTAACCAATCTTGTATGTGTGGCTGATTTCCTGCACATTTTTAGTCTTTTCCTGGAGACAAACACAAGACTGATAAATTCGGTAATGCTTATAGCATGGACAGATAGAAATGCTATTTTGTTATTGTTGCTCCTGCTCACAAATGGCATTATTCTGCTCAAAAAATCCGTGTATGTACGACTTGATGCTGAGGTTTTTATTTTGCTTTCAGTGTGCTGCCAGAAGATGAGTGGTTCAATGACATATGCCAAGACGCAATAGAAAGATTGAGTGGAAAACCGAAAGGCATCAATGGCGAGCGTGAATTGAACAGCCCAACAGCTTCCGTTTCAGCACAATCAATCTCGTCTGTAAGATCTCATGGGAGTTCATGAGGTAGAGTTCCATTGTAAATTAAAATGCAAAAAGAAACCACAATTTGCTGGCAAATCCTTGTAATCATAGTAAGGTTTCTCCACTACTTTTGTTCGTCTCTGCTTGTTTTACTTGTCTTACTTCTTCCTCGAGATATTGTCCTGTCATAGGAGATTTTTTTTTTTTTTTGCTGGAGCAAAAAAAAAAAAACTAGTTTTTTGAAATTGCGGTTTATGGTTCCAAACTATTTTTTGAGTGAGTGAGCAAGTTTGTACATGTTGATTTCATTATTATTCATTAATCCAAGTTTGTACAATTCTTTGGACCAGCGTGGATGGGTGTCAATTATGTTAAAGTCTTCAACTTGAATATACTCGAAGCATTTCGAGTTATTGACTGCGTAATAGAAAGTTTGAATTCATAATATTGAGTTAACCGAGGGTAGTCGAAGTATAGGAATAGGTGGGATTGGGGTTTAGACTTGTGATTCATTTTTATTTGTATATTTTTTTTGTCAGTGAAAAAGCGCCACTTATATTCATATTATCCATTCATGAGCTTCGTTAACCGATGTAGCATTGGTCTTTACTGCTGTGAGCTCCACTTATGCTGAGTTTTTTTGACAGTTTTAAGTTGTACGTTGGTAATGCTTTACCAAATTGGCTTTTCCTTTTGATACAAGTTCCTGGTACTATGCAATTTTTACCGCTGGAATCAAGATTGGCTAACTGTTTTCCTGATAAAACTCAGCTCATTACTCAGAAGTATACGTGATTTTGGTAGTTTTTGGTTTCTGAATGTGTCGGATGAGAGAGGAGGTGGCTTTAGCCTTTAAGGGACTATGTTAAGAGAACTTGTATGCAATGGGAAGATTGTTGATCTCATTGTTTTTCAAAACTAAAGGTACAAAGGTTACAAATGCAGCACCCTAATACAACAACGCATATGGGGACAACCCTGGGACCAAAGCCTAAGCTATAAAGGTTACGAAAGTCTGGAAGAAGCTTGGACGCTTGTAAAAGCTAGCTTTTTAAGCTGCCTCTGCGGCTGGGGCAGGAATCTAGTAATTGCTTGACAACATCTCTCATAGTGGGTCTATTTTTGGGATCCTTTTCGGTACATCTCAGGGCCACCATAAGAACTTCAACAACTGGGTCCCTTACAGTCGAATTGAACAGTTCCCTCCCTAGGCTTGAATCAACTATCACATTGATTTCTGCGCCTTTACTCCACAAGGACCTAACCCAGCCCACAATGTCGGTTTCCTCCATAAATGATGGATCCACTGCCTGCTTTCTGGTTATCAGCTCAAGCAATACTACCCCATAACTATAGACATCGGACTCCATGCTCTTTGTTGTTGTAAATGCATTTTCTGACATGGTCACAAGAAGATAGATTAGCTAAATTTGAACTTCTGCTAAGAGGAACTATGATAATTAATCTTGGCAAAGGTTTTGAAAGATTACCTGGTGCAATGTATCCAGTGGTTCCAACGACTAAGCTGGATGATGTTGAAGAGGAAGAGCTATCCAGAAGTTTGGCAATGCCAAAATCAGCAATATGCGGCTCCATATTAGAGTCCAGGAGTATGTTCTTCGGTTTGATGTCTCGATGCACTATAGCAGGGTCACAATCAAAATGGAGATAGGCCAATCCATGTGCGGTTCCAACAGCTATATTATAGCGGACATTCCACTCTACAGCTGGTGGTGGATACATTTCATGTAGAAGATCATGAAGGCTACCATTTTGCATATGGCTGTACAAGATTAAACTATAGTCCTTTCCTAACCAGAAGTCTATAAGTTTAACCAGATTCCGGTGCTTGATCTTCCCAAGAGTTTTGATTTCTCTGATCATGCTGACACATCCTTCTTTGTTCCCGACATTCATAAGCTTCTTTACTGCATAAGTTTCATCCGAATCCAGTGAGGCTTTATAAACGGTTCCATGGGCTCCTCGCCCTATTACATACCGATCATTTAGGTTTTCCGTTGCTTTCACCACTTTTCTAAGCAAGTGTGAAGAGAACTTTATTTCCTGATTTGATCTTCTGCGTAAGGAAAAAACGCAAACCGTCCCAGAAAGAATGAAAACAAGTGATCCAAGGAAGAGAAATGCAATTTTCAGTCTTCTTGAACCATTTTGTTTGCTTGATGGATAGCCACAAGGTAGTAAAATGTTGTCTCCACTACAGGGTAAGCCATTTGGTGATGAGCGACAACTAACACAGAGGTTGGAATTGCCCAAAAATGATGTTGGAGATGAGTAGAGTAACTTCACCAATGTTCCAGGTACCGCACCAGTGAAATCGTTGTATGAGATATTAATCTCCATCAATGAAACTATGCCATCAAGAGCTGTTAAACTTCCTGTCAAGTTGTTGTGAGATATATCCAACCGCTCGAGCTTGATCTCTCCGATTTCTGAAGGAAGCTTCCCAGTCAACCCGTTATTGCTGAGGTTCAATAGATAAAACGGATTTTCAAAAGCTCCAATTGATATGGGAATCTCTCCTCCAAGAAGATTTCCACCAAGGTCTAGCACTGAGAGCTTTTCTAACTCAGACAAGAAGGGTGGAATACCGGCAGTGAAGCGGTTTCCACTCAGAATTAATGTAGATAAACTTGTCCAGCTCCTTAAACTTGATGGAATGGAACCATTCAACGAGTTGAACCCAACATCGAACACGCCTAACTTGGTGCAATTTGAAAGCTGACTTGGCAATGAACCGACCAAGTTGTTGTGAGAGAGAATTAAAGTCTCAAGATGAGCAAGATTCCCAAGCTCTGGTGGAATGGCTCCCGTAAACTTGTTCATGGACAAGTTAACAAATGTGACATTGGCACAATTTCCCAAGCTTGGTGGAATTGCTCCGCCGATGTTGTTCATGCTGACATCCATGAATGAAAGGTTTGAATTCTTCACGAAGTTTGGAAGAAACCCAGTGAGGTGGTTCTGTTTGAGGATCAGCCTCTTCAGAGTTGAACAGCTTCCCACTTGCGAGGGTATGCTACCTTCAAGCTGATTCATGCCCAAAATCAGCTTCCTCAATTGCTTTCCGAAGCAAAGATTTGGAGGGATTTCACCACTAAAATTATTACTAGTGAAGTCTAACTGCACTAAGCTGCTGTTAATCCCCAGGTTTTGAGGTATGCTTCCAAAGAACTGGTTGTTAAACAGTGATACGTTTTTCAGTTGCTTCAGCTCGGTCATCTCCAAAGGTAGCTCCCCATAAAGACTGTTATTATACACAAGGATCTGCTCAAGATTTTGGATCTTCCATATACTAAGTGGTATTTCACCCTCTAAACGGTTATCAAACAGTTCAAGGTCCCGCAACTCAGTCAGCAACCCCAACTCGCTGGGAACTTCCCCTTCGAGTAGGTTTGCATACAACTGGATCTTTTTCAGTGACTTGCAATTTCCAAGTTCAGATGGTATTTTCCCACTCAAATGGTTCTCAGGAAGATTGAGTACTTTTAGCTTATTTAGTTGGCCAAAGGAAGGTGGGATATTGCCTCCTAAATTACTACGGATAGCCGCAAACTCTGACAAACTACTACAATTTCCCAAACTTGGAGGAAGGCCTCCATTTAAACTATTGAATGACAAATCAAGAAGGACTAAGTTCTTGCAATTACCTAGTCCCCAAGGGATTCTACCTACGAGAAGATTGTTGCTTACATGTAAACGAGTAAGGTTCCTGAGGGTGCTCAAGCTCTCAGGTAAAACTCCTGTCAATTGGTTTTCATTCAGATAGAGTTCCTCTAATTTACTTGAGTTCCCAATGGATGAAGGAATCGACCCGGCTAACTGGTTTTCTTGCAAAGATAACATCACAAGATTGGTTAAGTTCCCAACATTCGAAGGGATGGAACCATTCAAGTTGTTGCGGCCTAGATAAACTTCTTCTAAGGTTGGAATTTGGAACAAAGATTCAGATATTTCCCCAGACAGAGAATTACCAAACAAGCTAAGGAGCATTAAATTTTGCAAGTTTTTCAGGTTCTTGGGTATCTCTCCTGTGAGCATGTTAAAGTCTAGGTTCAAATTCTCAAGAAGAGTACATTCTCCCAACTCTCGGGGAATTGAGCTAGAGAAGTAGTTATAGCTCAAATCAAGAGTCTGCAAATGGCTCAAGTTGGCAATTTCAGGTCCAAGTGGGCCAGAGATTCCATAATCAGAGAGATTTAAAGACAACACATGGCGGGCACTATTGTCACATTCAATCCCTTCCCATGAACAAGGAGTGGAATCAGAATCATTCCAGCTTGAATTCATGGAAGAAGGCACTGAATCCCATTTCCTCAGGAGTGACAGCAGTGTCACTCCATCAGAGCTCAGAGAAAACACTTTGTGTATGGATAAAGAGAAGCATAAAAGCAACAACAGCAAGAAATTGAACAAGCTAAACTCCATAAATTCCAAAGTAGAAGACAGAGAAAAGAATGACAAGAATCTTGGTACTGAAAAGAGTAATAGGGTTTTGAGGAATTGTTAACTTACTTATTCAAAGCTTGGAAGATAGATTCAAAGGTTGCATAACAGTTGATTCAGCCATTGAAACAGAATAATGGGCCTTTAGATAGAGAGAGTGAGAGTGAGAGTATTAAGGGTGGCAAGAAACTAAGAAAGAAATAAATTAATAGAAGTGTAACACTTGTTTTTGGCAATTGTTTGGTGCTTGAGAATGAGATGACTTAAGCATTATATATAGTGTTGGGAAACCATGGAACGCGGATTGGGTCAGAGTCACTGCCCTTAACCCAACCAAACATAGCTATTTTTTTTCTTTTCTTTGGTTACATTTTTTGTCTCGAACAAACTTAGCTTTTTCACTTCGATTTGAAGTGGTCAATTTGACATTGACTTGATGATCAGAGTCATCAAACCAATTTTTCATAATGCAGAGTAGACCCTCACTATCATGGTTGTTGGGAACCACTTCAAAGTCCAATAATAACATAATGTTAATGATTTAACTAGTATATTGTCTTGCAAAATTACGTTATATATTCCAACAATAGTAGACATTGTTTTAAAAAAATAATTAGTGGAGCTGTGGAAAAGTTTGACATCAGCTGGTACTATTCGATACATTATCTGCTGCTGTATGTATACTCTTAAGTTATAAGCTTTTCTATTGAAGAAATCTATATACTAATAAATATTATGCGATTAAAAAGTAAATTGCATTGTAATAAAATAGACGACAAAGAAGTAAAATACATACGAAAATATAATGAAAGAAAAAATTTAAATATCTTTGTTTCACAGAATTTTATTAAGCAGAAGCCATAGATTGAAATTTGAATTCAATAGTCGCATTCTGCCAATTCAACGTAAATGTATTTTTTATTATTTTTTTTGGGAGATTAAAGGGATAAATTTATTCGAGGAAAAATACCAATTATAGTAATAGTACACAAAAATCATCATAAATAATTTTAAATAACAAAATAAATAAATAAAAAAAAAAAGAAGTCAAGTTTTTGGTCCATATGTGGGTCAACTTAATGTGTGGTCGCTTTGTGGTCTATGCTCGACTGCAGTCCAAGAGTCCACACATATTTTTCTTCAGAAAAGGGCAAATGCTGGAATCTTTATGAATCTTATGTCCACACTTGTATTCCCATCGACCACTAACCCTACTAGTTTATATATGCTTCATTTTTTGGCGAAAAAAAAATTGCAGATTAATTAAAGAGTTAATTTCACTAATCACCTCCGAATTATGACCGCTTTTGTCACTTTGGTCTTCAAAGATTAAACTTAAATAGTGTATGTTACCACAAATATTTTTTTGCTCTTCTTACATCATTAGCCCCATTGTTAAAAAAAATTTTAAAATTTAATAGGAGAAAATGTCATAAAATGAGCTTAGATATCATTATTCTTGTAATTACGAAACCTCATGTAATTTTGAAAACATAGAAAACCCTCTTAAATTGATTAAAAGAAAAAAGAAGAATCTAGTAATTTGAATACCTCTATAATCTTGACACTTTCATGTAACCAAAATAGGAGAATTAATAGGAAATGATAAGGATAAATTTACACTTATATTTAATTAAAAGTTGCCTGTAGCAGTTTCCAAACAGTGTTTTCATTTTTTTTAAAAGACTTAGTAAGTTATATAATAGTTTCCAAATAACTATTTGTGTTTCTCAACAAAATAAATTTAGTTTAAGCCTAAAATTTTTATATCATAAAGAGAAATTTTGTCATTTCTCACCAATTTTCTTAATTTAGCTAATATTAGGTCATATTTTAAAATAAGACAAATTACAAGGCTTTCTGCAAAAGATTATAAATAAAAGAAAAATTCGAGGAGGTTTTTCACATAGTTTTAAAAACACAGGAGGTTGAAAAGATGTCATGGTCACTTTATAGATAATGAAATATATATTTTTTTTATTAATTTGAGGGCCAAAGTTATACAAAAACCATAATTTGAGGTTAAAATAGAATAAGTATAATATTTTGGGGACCATTAGTGAATTAAATATGTTATTTAAAGATTATTTTCAATATGATTCCCATAAGAGTAATGCTAGGGACATATATAAATTACATACAAAACCCACACACACTAACATGATATGTAATTCAACTACTCAGTATATATAAATTTTGTGTGTAATTTATACGTGTTTCTAACATTACTCTTCCTATATATATTTATATATGCAGATAACACTATATATCTCAATTTTTGTACTAAATTTTTTGTACCAATACATATATCATATAAGTTATCACTATCTAATAGGTATGTTAAAACTTACTACCAATAGATCGTTAATTGAATAGATCACTAATTAAATGGTGACAAATCACATGCCATATATATTGATATTAAAATTTTAGTACAAAAATTAATACCTTAAGTATTATCCTATATATATATATATTGTCAATTAAATTTATGAAACAATATCATGATGCATTAATTTACTCATAATTTCTATTTTTTTAGCCTAAACAAATAATAACATTTGTTAATTCTATTTTCGGCCTCTGCATATTTTTTTTTTAAACCACCTTGGATTGACCATTATAGAATTTAAATTTGATAACATTTTAATAGAATTGTCAATGCTACAATAATTTCAAAGATCAGGATAGCATATTAATTGAATTAAAAACTTATAACAAAAGTGGTGGCCATAATGATATAGTCCTTAATTAAAATGATACGATATTAGTTACTATGAAAATTAACTGATGCTTTAGGTCAATCATACAATATATGCTGTATAATGGAAAAGGAAATTCAATTAGAAAAAGAATCCTTTTTTTTTTTTTTGGATTTATAACTTCATTGCTTAATTTGGAATTAACTTTTACTTATTTTAATTTTTTACGAGAGGATCACATGAGATCTCTGACGCAGGGGTAGGGGTATTTGTGGTTGGTTTGAAAGTCAAAATCCTTAACCAAATCATATACGTAAAGCTTTATCGCGTCAGTTTGGTATGTATACAATTTTTGAAGAAAACTAAAGCAGATCAAACCACATTTAGTCGGTTTTGTCGGGTTGGTTTGGTTGATTTAGATTTTTATGCTGATTTTTTTTAATACAATACAAAGTACTATATGATCTAAAATTGTAATTCACCATCTATTAAATATAAATTTTACCATAACAAAAGGTCAGATTTCACTACTAAAAGTGAAATAAATATAACTACTATCAACTTTTAAAGTTTAAACCAACAAATAACTTGTCCTCTAAGCTAATAGAAAACAACTGAGTTACCATATAACAAAATACATAAATAGAGTTGTAAGTTTTAAGACTGTAAAAAATACAGAAAAAAAATGTAATATTTTTGTTGGTTTAGTTGTTCGGTTTGTTGGTTTCATACCCCAAAATAATTAACCAATTTCATCAACAAAATGAGTTTTTTCAAACTGACCAAGCCAACAAATTTTATAAAAAAAAACCCAAATATTTTGACTTATTTTGAATTGGTAGACTTCAACGATTATTTTGAACACTTCAACTTTTGAGTACCGTATTCTTTGGAGTACCATCTTGCCATAACCAAAAGTAAAGAATATAATAACAGAGGAATATAGAAGAAGACTAAACTTGAGTTTTGATGAAATGAGCTCTAATCTGATTGTACTCCGTAAATGAACATATATACAAGAGGAGCTACAAGTGTATAAGAGAAGCTAAACAAAACAGAATTAGTTACAGTAAACTAAAATTGCTAACTAACTTAAAACTAATTCTGTTAGCTAAAACAGATTAAGCTAACTTCTTAACACCAAATGAAATTAATTTTGTTCAACCAATAAACTAAGATTAAACAAAACATGTTGTTTGAAGTTGAACCCCCAAAGTGAATAAAGTTCCAAATGCAAGAAATACTGATTGGCACTCTCATTCTCCTCCTATTCCTTTTCATTCTTTAATTTTTTATTTTCAAATTTCTCCGGTACTATGACAGAGGAGAAAATTCTGGTTCAATCATTAGTAATTAATTGGAGAGAGGGACCAAATTGTTTAGAAACTAACCCAGGTAAGGAGATGTCCGTGTCCAAAAAATTGGGAAACTTATTTAAGGAAATGTAATAATGTATCATAAGTAATTAAAATCATCTTCCTTTTGATATATTAGTCGTTTTGAGTCTGAGGTGGAGATTTTCGGAAATTTTCAAGTATCACATCCCAAGTTCGAGTCACTGTAGGTTGAAGGTATTTTTACCGTCTTCCCTTTAATATACTAGTCTTTTGAGTTTGAAGTGGAATTTTGAAGCATCGCATCCCAAATTCTAGTCATCACCGTAGGTCAAAAAGTAATTTTATTTACTTATTTATTTATTTATTTATTTTTATAGTGGATTTAAGAAGAGGGAAGCTTAAATCCGTATGCGACTTGCTTTGATTACTATCATGGACATTGATTTTGAAACATGTAGAATGTAACTGACCTAATTTAAGTTATTAAACCCTCAATAGGCTAGTTTTTTGAGATGGAATGGTTCAACTGTTTAACAATGCAAGAACATAAAGGTAAGGAGACGCCGATAAAAAAAAGTTTAGAAAAAGAGAGGTAAGGACAGAATTAATTTAGGTGAATGGTTAAGAAGAAAAAAAAAAAAAAAGGTGAATAAATTAAGAACAGCGCAAATATACTTTTTTTAATGCAAGTGCACTTTTTGACCCAGTTGTACATTTTGATTATCTAACCAATTTTTAATGAGTCAAAAGTAGTCAGAAGTTTTTAATGAGTCAAAAAAAGTATCAAGTTGTTAAGCGCTTCTTGTTAATCTTTTTCCGTTCAATTTAATATATGAAAAAACCTCTTAAGTGCACATTTCTAGTGGATCAAAAGAAAAAGTGGGCAATTCACGTAATGTGTAAGTGAAAATTGTGTCAACCAGCTGCGGATCATTGTGGGGTGAGAATGAGACAGTTGGAAAGATTAGAGATGATTCAAAATAAAATAGCATAAAAGTTTTATTCATACCACCATACACATTGGGATAACACCAAGAGAAAATCCTAAGAAACGGTCAGAACAAAGTTAAAGCTTCTAACTTCTAAGAGCTAGCGTTTTCAAGCTTTGTGTACGCCGGGGATAAACATCTACAAGTTGCTTGACAACATCTCTCATTGTGGGTCTCTTGTTCGGATCCTTTTCGATACATCTCAAGGCTACCATAAGAACTTCAACTACTTGTTCTTTAATAGTCGAATCCAACAGTTCCCTTGCGAGGCTTGGATCGACAATCACATTGATCTCTGATGCGTTGCTCCATAAGCACCTCACCCAGCCCGCAATGTCCGTTTCCCCCGCAAAAGATGGATCCAATGCCTGCTTTCTGGTTATCAGCTCAAGCAAAACTACCCCGTAACTGTAAACGTCGGACTCCATGCTCCTAGTTGTTGTAAATGCATTTTCTGCTATGGTAAAAAGCGGATGAATTTTGTTAATTGAAAAACTTGAAACATGAAACATGAACTTAGCTAATTGAACTTGGAAAAGGTTTTAAGACATTACCTGGTGCAATGTATCCAATGGTACCAGCGACCGAGATGGATGATGATAAAGAGGAAGATCGATCCAGAAGTTTGGCGATACCAAAATCAGCAATATGCGGCTCCATATCAGAGTCCAAGAGTATATTCTTTGGTTTGATGTCTCGATGCACTATCGCAGGATCACAGTCAAAATGGAGATAAGCCAATCCATGTGCAGTTCCAACAGCAATATTATAACGGACACTCCACTCTACAGTTTCTGGTGGATTAGTTTCATGTAAAACATCATGAAGGCTACCGTTTTGCATGTACCTATACAAGATTAAACCATAGTCTTTTCTTAACCAGAAGTCTTCCAGTTTAACCAGATTTCGGTGCTTGATATTCCCAAGAGTGTCGATTTCTCTAATCATACTGACACTTCCTTCTTTGTTCCCCACATTCAGAAGCTTCTTTACAGCGAAAACTTCATCTCGACCCAGCGAGGCTTTGTAAACAGTTCCATGGGCTCCTTTCCCTATAATATACTTATCATTTAGGTTTTCTGTGGCTTCCATAACTCTTCCAAGTAACAAAGATGTTCCTTCTGGTGCAGAGATCTTTGTTGTCTGCTTTGATCTTTTTCTACATAATAAAAACATGCAAACCAGTCCAAAAAGAATAAAAAGAACAATGGAGCCAAGGGAAATCATTGCGATTTTTACTGTACTTAAGCCGTTCCTTCTGCTTGGCTGAAAGTCACAAGGCTGGACAATGCCATTTCCGTTGCAAGTTAAGCCATTTGATGCAAGACAACTCACACAAAGACCAGAATTGCCCAAAAATGACGAAGGAGATGATTGCAGCAACTTCATCAATGTTTCTGGTATTGCACCGGTGAAGTTATTGTACGAGACATTGACCTCCAACAATGAAAGCATATTTTTAAGAGCTGTTAAACTTCCTGTCAAGTTGTTATAAGAAATATCCAATCTCTCAAGCCTGATCCTTCCTATTTCTGAAGGAAGTTGCCCAGTCAACCCATTATTGCTGAGGTTCAACAAGTCGAATGGATTTTCAAATGCTCCAATTGATGAAGGAATCTGTCCTCCAAAACGATTTCCACCAAGTTCTAGGACTGAAAGTTTCCCAAAATCAGACAAAAATGGTGGAATGCCGCCAGTAAAACAGTTTTCACTTAAAACCAAAGTGAATAACCCTGTCCAGCTCCTAAAACTCGATGGAATGGCTCCACTCAATGAATTGAAGCCAACGTCGAAGACACCTAACTGGGTGCATTTTGAAAGCTGAGACGGCAAAGAACCCACTAAATTATTGTGAGAAAGAATCAACCTCTGAATATGTACAAGGCTTCCAAGCTCTACTGGTATGGATCCTGTAAGCTTGTTCACGGAGAGATTAATGGAAGTGATGTTGGTACAGTTTCCCAAGCTTGGTGGAATTGCTCCTGAAATTCTGTTCATGCTGACATCCATATACAAAAGGTCTGAATTCTTTGCAAACTGTGGAAGAACCCCGGTGAGGTTATTCTGCATGAGAATCAGTCTCCTGAGACTTGAACAACTTCCAACTTGTAATGGTATGCTACCTTCAAATTGATTATTTCCTATATTCAGCACTCTCAATTGTTTTCCAAAGCAAAGATTTGGGGGGATTTCACCACTGAACTTATTATTAGTAACGTCAAACAGCACTAAGCTGCTGTTAATCCCCAAGTCCTGAGGTATGGTTCCAGAGAATTGGTTCTCAAACAATGTAATGTTTTGGAGTTGCTTCAACTCAGTCATCTCCAAAGGTAGCTCCCCAGAAAGGCTGTTATTATATACAAGGACATGCTGAAGGGTAGGAATCTTCCATATGCTAAGTGGTATTTCCCCGGTTAAACGGTTGTTAAACAGCCCAAGGTACTGCAACTCGGTCAGCAATCCCAACTCGCTTGGAATTTCCCCCTCAAGTTGGTTGGTATACAACTCTAATGTTGTCAATGATTTAAGTTTCCCAAGTTCAGATGGTATTTTCCCAGACAAATGGTTCTCAGAAAGGTAAAGACCAGTAAGCTTATCTAGTTGCCCTAAGGACGATGGGATATTGCCCACTAAGTTACTACGCGTGGCAGCAAGAACTGATAAACTACTACAATTGCCCAAACTCGAAGGAAGACCTCCACTGAAACTATTCCACGAAACATCCAAGAAATATAAGTTCTTGCAACTACCTAGACCCCGAGGGATTCTACCCTCAAGACGATTCATAGCCACATCTAAATACGCGAGGTTTTTGAGGTTGTTCAGGCTATCTGGCAAAACCCCAGAAAACTGGTTCCCATCCAAGGCAAGTTCCTCCAACATACTACAGTTCCCAATCGAATAAGGAATCGACCCGGATAACTGGTTACCTTGTAAATACAACCTTACAAGATTGCTCATGTTCCCAACATTCGAGGGAATCGCGCCATTCAAGTTGTTATCGGTTAAATACACTTCTTCTAAGGCTGCAATCTCAAACAAGGATTCAGGTATTTCACCAGACAGAGAGTTATTATACAAGCTAAGAACCGTCAAATTTTGCAACTTTTTCAGGCTTTTGGGTATCTCTCCGGTGAGTGAGTTAGAATTCAGGGTCAGACTCTCAAGAAAACTAAGGTTCCCCAACTCATTGGGAATCAACCCAGAGAAGCTGTTTGAGGTCAAATCAAGAGTCTGCAAACGGCTCAAAAGGCCAATTTGGG
The DNA here is from genome assembly GCA_002914805.1 of Parasponia andersonii. Lineage (NCBI taxonomy): Eukaryota > Viridiplantae > Streptophyta > Magnoliopsida > Rosales > Cannabaceae > Trema > Trema andersonii. The sequence continues at coordinate 773,500 of JXTB01000032.1, forward strand.
GTCCAATTTGGCTAGAAATGCCATAACCAGTGAGATTCAAGGATAAGACACGGTGGGTAGTATTGTCACATTCGATTCCAACCCATGAACAAGGAGTGGAATCAGAAGCTTTCCAGCTTGAATTCATGGAAGGAGGCACGGAATCCCATTGCCTCAGGAGTGAAAGCAGAGTCACCCCATCAGAGTTCAGGGAATGGACATTGTTTATGGAACAAGAGAAGAATATAAACGACAATACCAAGAAACTGAACACGCCAAACTCCATATACTCTACACTTCCTAAGTTGATGACTGAGAAAGAGAAAGCAAACTATACAGAATTACATGTTATGGGGTTTCATGGAAGAGAGACACTTACCCATTTGAAAAGCTTGCAAGAATGATTCAGTAAGCCATTGAAAATGCTTGGAAGCTGAGTTTTCAGAGAGAGAACTGAGAGCAAATGAAGAAAGGTTATTTTTTTAGCTAGAAAAAAAAAAAAAAAAGTACTGGTTTGGTGGTGGGCTTCAATCATACAGAGAATAAAAGGTCATTGATTAATACATATATATATATATATAAGAAGCATAATTATGTCATGGTGATGAGAGTGATTACATTAATCTGGGAAACCAACCCAGGCGGCCCTGCACCTTTTATTTATTGCAGAATGTCAGTTTTTTGACCTTATTTGAAGTTGGTCTTCTTAATTTCACTAACCATTAATTTATTCCTTTATTACTTTATCTATTTGTTCTTCTAAGGCCACATTTCACTATCAATAATCAAGATACATGATTTATAGCGTTATTTCTTTTTGTTTGTTTTTTTTTTTTCCCCGTTAGATTCAAGTTTTTCTTTATTAAAAAGAAAAAAATTTGTAGGAGTAAAGAGTAGTGTCGTACCGAAAAATCTTTTAGAATTGCATTGTCTGTCTCTGATTGGTATATAGGTCCTTCACGAGATAAATCCTCTATGTACCCTCAACAAACAAACAAAGGAATTCAAACTTAAAATGTGTGAATGAGGCGGACGTCTCCTCTAGGTATGATAGTTAAGTTCCAGGTTTGGTTAAGACTTTCCTTAATTTTCAAAATTAAAGAGTGAAACGTTGCCGTCAAGGGTGTTCTCATGCTACGAGTGTTCACACACGTTGTTCATCAAAGCGTACCAACATTTTTTTTTTATTACGTCCACACCGTGTCTCTGTCAATATGATATATATTGTTTTGGAGAGTTTTGTTTTTTTGGCTCAACCTATTTGTTTCGCCGAAAGTAAGTCATTTTTAAGTTTCTTTCAATAAAAGGTCAAATCTTCGTTTAAAAAAATAAAAAAAAAAGTTTTAAAAAACACAAAACTACCATTATACAACCTCTATGAAACTTCGTCTATTCAATACATTGGGAAGTAGTTATTTTGTCCTCAAGTTCAACAGTTGTTTTCAACCCCAAAAAAAAAAAAAAAAAAAAAAAAAGTTTTCACGGCTGTAAAGTTCCCATTCTTGTAATCATATAGCGGTTTCTCATTTATTTCGCAAAATTTTTAAATTCAATAGTATATTGATCAAAAAAAAAATAAAATTTGTCTCAACACTTGATTTTTCTTCAACATTCATTTGAACGCTTGAATTTTACGACATAAACGAAAGACATTTCATCTAGATTAGTAATCTATTCAATTGAGTTTTATAACCATAAACATTGGAGCGGGCACGATTTCATAAAGTAAATAATATACTTATTTTCTTTTATTTTTCTGGAAAAAATTAGAGAACTAAACAAGTCGAAGGTATTCAACCCCGATCAATTCACAAATCGAGCTTTCAAGCATGTGAATAACTAGTATTTTTATAAAATAAGTATGGCTTTCCTTTTACCTCTTGTCCATTATTTGGGTCATTTTTTATAACTTTCCCCTATGTGTGTATATGACTATACTATGTTATATTATATTTTGTATCTACATATTAAGGGAATACAAAGACGATATCCACCTTCTAGATGCACGTCTCCCTAAAAAAATAATCACTTGTTAATATGTGTACGTAATATATAAATACATATATACTTACTCATGTATTAGTTTTAAATTACATGTTATTTATGCAACGTGTTAAGCATGTGAATGTATATACGCTACACACACAAGACATCGTTTAGATAAACCTATGTTTCTTAAATTAATCGAGGTGTAATTCAAGTTGGTTGTTGAATATGGTTTCAAAATAATTATATGTAATCAATAAAGGTGGAAATCTGCCGAGTTTGTTTGCCTTTTATTATTATTATTATTATTATTATTTTTACTGATTTCCCTGCATGACTGAGTCAGCTCTACAGCATTATATTACTGTAATGAAGAAGAATCAAATTGAATTAATTTATCTTCTTTACCATCCCATAAAGGATAAGAGTTATTGTTCTATTTTTTTTTTTGGAGGGAAAATAGAGAGACCCAGTTTGGAAGCAAATATTTTGTGGAACTAAAGAGCAACGTAATTTATTTATTTTCCTTTTTTCTATGAGGGTTAGTTTTAGAAATTAAACAATTTACTGTTTTCTTACGAAATTGGAGCTTACTTCCCTACGTCATCTCCCTTCTTATCAATTTGATTATTAGATGCAATGCTGTATACTATAATATTAGGAATTTCTAAGGAATTCTACTATAGGAGCAAAATCCCTCCTATTGATTTGGCTATTTTCATATTAACATTGTACGGTTTCTATGAATTTGCTTATTTTAGAAACACACAACTATGTTCTCTTTCCCTTTAGAGAGAAAAAAAAAAAACACAATAATTTCTTTTTTCTATCATCTCTTTTTTCATGAGATGCTTGAGAGCAATAACAGTTCCAGTAAAAATTCCCTTTTTTGATGCATTATATTTTTTTTTTCTTTTAAATTAAAATGTTCTCAAAAAGTAAAAGAATCTCAAAATTTAATTAACATAGGATTTAATTTGGGGATTTGGTCAAGAATTGCAGGGTACTCCAAACATAGTATTTCAGCGGATTTAATTTGGGGAGGTGTGGTAATTACAATGAGTTCTTTAGACCATGATGAAGAAAAATAAGAAGTACTCAACAAAGTCTTCGATCCCTCCAATGTAAGCAAATTAGGCTGATAGAGTTCAATCCCATTCTCCTTTACATGAAAATTGATGATAAATTGAAGCCCACATTTATTTATTTGGAGGGTTTGGTTCATTCAGACTACGACATGCAGATTGTTAATTGATACAATTAGGATTTCTAGAGAAATTTTTTAAATTTTAAACATGTAATAGTCCTTGGAACGCCCATACCGATAAGAGCAATTTTTTTCCCTCCTACATTGGCTAGAAGTAGTATTCTTCTTATTTAGAGTTGTCAAATCTATCGTACAGTACTAGTACGACTTATTTACTTATTTAAGTTGGACAAAAATATATTTTTTTATCATGCCAAACATGATTTATAATTTATTCTTGTCGCATTGTGTCGTGCTATGCCTAAAGGATCTTTTAACATGTCATGCTATGTCGTACTTCACAAAGAGTTTCTAATACTTTTACTTATAAAAAATAAAAAGAATTACAAAAATACGGAAGTTAGATTTTTTTTTTTCTAATTTCCGCACAATTTTTATTAGAAAAATATTTCTTATTAAAAAGTTTTTAGAAAAACACCATTTTAAAAATGTTTACTAAATACTAGTTTATGAAAATTGGTTACTATGTACCTATTACCAGTTATAAATGCTTTTAATTACTAGTTACCAATTTTTAAAAACTAGTTGCCAGTTATTAATTATTATTTCAAAAATAGTATTTTTCTAAATATTTTTTTTTTTAAAATGACATTTTTCTAATAAAAACTATACATGACATAAAAAAATTAGCCACTGTATTTTTTTAAAAAAAAATTTCTAAAATTTCCGTAAAAAGGCCCAATTTTCTCTTCGTAATGTGTCATGTCAGCTCACATGACACATAATTTGTTCGGGCCAAAATTGGCCTATTTAATTGGTAAAATTATATTCATTTTACTTGTCATTTTTATGATTTTTTTTTAATTCATTCAAATGTATACAAAAAAAAAAAAGATAAAGTAATAAATTAAATTTAATAATTTTAACACAAAAAAGGAACTTAAAAAAAAAACTTGAGAAATAATTGCATATCATAATTTTGATTATAGACTAAGGGCTCATATAGTTGGGAAGAATGAAGAGGAAAAGAATAGAATTGATTTCAAAAAAACTCGATTCTAATTTTTATTTGGAATGTTAAAATGGAAACAAGTTTTCTAATGGAAAAGAATTTGGTGGAATTGCATTCCACAACCTTGGGTGGAAACCATTCCATTCCATTGGCTTTTTTTCTCTCTTTCCTAATTAATCTTGTATGAAAAATATGATATTAATGAAAAATAAAAAATTATTAAGAATACATATTTTATGAAGAAAGTAATAATTTATTATTTTTATTTATGAAATATTTTTTAATATTTTGCTGTCAAATGTGTTTTTTTTATTAAATATATGAAATAATTTTGAAATAATATTAGTAAAATAATTTAATAAAATAATAATTTAATTCATAAAAAATTAATAAAATAAAATAATAAAATGTACTAAACATAAAATAATTTAATTAATAAAATAATTTAATAAAATTATATAATAAAATAAAATAATGATATATGTAAATTAATTTAATTAATAAAAATAATTAAATAAACTAATGCTAAATTTAAAATAATTTAATGCTAAATATAATTTAAAATACTTAAAATATTCATCTTAAGCTTAAGGATATTTTTGTTATTATACAGCTAATTTTATTCTTTTTTATAATTAACTAAACATAAAAATGTTCATTTAGTTACTAATTCCACCACTCCAATCAAACAACATAATTATATTATTATTTTTTTTCCATTTCATTCTGATTACTATTACTATTACCATTACCATTACATAAATGCAACGAAACGATCCGTAATTGTCTCCCAATTAGGTTAGCACTTGTCGATTAGAAAGCTTGTCTATAATAATACACATATGTATAACTTGCTACTATGTCATGCCTATGTGCTAGCTTGGCGTATTGTGTCGTGCGTGCTAATGTGTTATATAGTGTCATGCCCATAGGCATGTCATTCTGTGCTTCACCTTTCATGTTTAATTTATCAGCCCAACACGACCTATATAACTAGGCACAATTTTTTGATGTCATGTTGTTGTGCTATTAGGGTGGCCCGACTCTTTTAATAACTCTATTCTTATCTCAAAAAAATTAGGGAAAAAAAATAAATGACCCTATTATTCCATAAAAAATGAGAAAAATCTCATCTTTGATTTTTCAATTTTAAATTTTATTATTTTGATCCTTAAATTATTAAAAAAGTTTCATTTTAGTCCTTTTTATTATATATTTTATTTTATTCTTAACATAATGAGTATATGACATACATATGCTCTTATGTTGCATTTATTTTATACCTCAAAACATAATCTAGCACCAAACAAGGTTAGAACATAATTGGATTAATTTAAAACGATTAGTTGAATAAAAATTAGCCACACATTGAAAAAGAATGCTTCGTAAAATTGTCCAAAATATAATAATTTATTGAAATCACTAATACATAATGAAAATATATCTCATGTGCTAATTCTATTAAGAATCAAACAAAATATGTAGAAATAAAAGACTAAAATGAAATATTTCTCTAAAGTTTGGTTTTATCTGCAAAAAATAATATCACTTTTGAGCTTTGTAAAATAATACACTGACATTTGAAATTACAGTAAAATTATACCATTTGATGTCTAACTTAGTGAATCTAATAATAGAAAGACGGAAATGACCTTATTAAGTAATTATAAAAAACTTGTTAGACATTGATTATAATTTTTAGTTAGTTCTTTTTTTAAGGTTTACTTATTATTTCTTTATTAAAAAAAAGGAGAAGAAATGTTAAATGAATAGTCCAAATCCAAAACATAGTCGTTTTTTTCTTTCTTCTGGTCATATAGGCTGAGACTCCGTTACTAAGCCTCAGTTTGAACAAACCTCAAAAATGGTATATTTCCACAAGAACATGGAAGGGGTTGTTGGTTCCTGACTCTCTCATGAAATCAAACTTGAGAAAGATTTTTCCCAATTATAGACAAAAATAATATTTGGTTGCGCAAAGTTGGAATTGGGTAAAGTCTTGAAGCAAAAAAAAAAAAAATTTAAAAGAAAAAAAAAAAGACATTCTTTCACCTATTATAAACAAAATAGAGAGTTGCCATTATAATCCAAGGTTATTGTTTCTTTGTTTGGCTATTATTCTTTTATTTAAGCTTGGTTGCGTAAAAGTAGTGGAAAAAATATTGCTTGCATCATTCATATGCTGCATGTGTGTTGGTCAATGGATGATCACAATTTCCTGTTCGGAAAGTTTTCTCATAGTCATTAACATGGACACGATGAAACTTCTTTCTTGGTGCTATTTTGTTTTCATTTGTTATGTAATTTGAAAAAGATTAGGTATAATCTGTTTTGGTTTAGTGGTAGATGAAAATTAGGGCTTTTATTTAGATTCTGGGGATTCTATTAGCTTATGTCAATTTGATTATTCCTAGTCTTGCTTTTGAATTTTTGACGTGTATTACAATCACGAGTATTACAAATTACGAATTTTTTATCTTTTTCAATCCACAATCACATCGTCTACTACGAATCTTTTACCATCTTTGCTTATTGATACTTGAGAAATAAGACTCCATAGTAGCCCCTGAAAATAATTTCAAATAAAACCATTACTTTGTTATAAACCGGCCGAAATTATACATATAATAAACACTAGAAACAAATTTGAGTTACATACATTATTGAGTGCAAAATCAAAAAGTCTAAAACACGACAATTAGCAGGTTACAAAAGGTCAACATTTACCATATCCAAACTTTGTTAAGGTACAATTTGAAAGGCAAATAAGCAAATCAACTAAGCAACCACAAAGCTCAATTCATACTCATTGAAGGAACTTCTCACATATTTCAATTTTTTCTATGGTCTGATCACTCAAAACAATTAAACAACCATCACCTACAGGTTTTTTCATAGAGAATTTGTCTGATATCAATCCTAGACATTATTTTCTCATAAGCATTTTGTCAAACACTTTGTTGCTATCTAGAACCAGACAAAAAAGCAGCTGCTACTTACAGGTTTTACACACTAACATCAATCACAAAAATTTATATATATATAAAGGTGGAATACCACTACAATTTATCATCAAAGCATAGATTTTTCCAAAAAAATAAAATAAGTAAAATAACGTAAATGCCTAGTTTCAAATTTACAAACCCAATTTTCACGAAAGAGTGAGAACCAAATATTAACTTACTAACTTGGGATTGACCAACCTTTGTCAAATTTGGCGAAATTAGGTTTTTCAGTCCAATTTCGCCTCTTTCCAAGTTTTTTGCAAACCGCGAATTTCCACTAGTTAATCGAAAAAAATCAAACCTTCAACCGTGACTTCCATTGGGTTTTTGGAATTCCAGAATCAGTATGAGTTACTCAACCATCTGCAGCTTCATCGTCTTCAACCTTCTTCTTTTCTTTTTTCACGTTTTATTCCATTTTTTTAATTTAAATATCAAATAAATAATAAGTAAACCCTAACAAAAATAATCAGGATACAATTACTCTAACACGTTTTTTAATTACTTAATAAGGGCATTTCCATCTTTCTACCGTTAGATTCATTTAGTTGGGCATCAAAGGGTATAATTTTGCAGTAATTTCAAATGTCATGGTAATATTTTGTAAAGAGTAATACTAGAGAAGGACGCAAATTACACATAAAGCTTATATATACTGACGTGACACTCAAAAGTGAGGTTTTTTTTTTTTTTTTTTGTATAAAAGCCAAACTTCATGATATTTTGGTGTTATTAACCCAGATATTTTTAATAGTTTAAAGAATAATGTAAGATTTTTTCAATAGTTCAAAAATCAATAAAATCATTTATTTAAAAAAAAAAAGAGCTCTATCATCTTCTCCGTTCCTTTTTATATCATGTAATACCAAATTATTAGCCTAAAAAAAGCAAATAGTAATTAAATACCAGTAAATAAAAGAAAAAGAAGGTTGATTTTTTTCTTTTCTTTTTTTTGGTTGAAGAAAAATATGGGTTCAATTGCTTCCACAAATATACGTTTACAAGGGAATGACAAACTAAATTAGGTAAAGACAAGAGTAAAATAAGATAAAAGTGCATAATTTACTAAAAGAAAATATCACTTTTATATCTTGTATTTTGATATTTTGTCTATTTTGCACTTTATATTTTGGTTATTATTAACATTGACTCTTAAATTTAATATTTGTTACAAATTTATACCATAACACCAATTTAGAGCAGTTAATTTACTAAGTTGATTTAATAAATTTATTCTTAGAACAATTTTTACATAGCTTATTTTCAATTTTTTAAACAGTATTTTGGTAAATCAACTGTTCTAAATTAGTGTTAGAATATAAATTTGTAATAGATTTCAAATCTAAAGGTTAATAAACAAAACACAATGTATAATTTAAATAAAATGTCAAAATATAAGGTATAAAAGTGATATTATCCCTTCACTAAATTAGCCTACTCAATGGAAAAGTTCATAAATATCTTTTTTTAAACATATTTTCATAAATATTTACTTTTATACCTATTTTTGGATAAATATATACAAAATGTATAATGATACCTGAAATCTATGCCAGTATATAAATTTATATTATAAATGTAAACCATGTATAAAAATTTACATTATAAATGCGTACCACATGTATTTTACATATAAAATGTACAAAAATGAGTATTTTGAAAAAAAATTAAAAATAGGTATTTTTGAAATATAATGTACAAAAACATGTACAATGAGTAAATTTCTCCTACTCAAACAAGTTAACAACTTCTTTATATACAAATACAAATAAAGTCTTACCCCACACGTTAAAAGTCTTTCCATATTTATAGATATTCAAAATCTGCGTGATCTAATATAAAATCTACACCTATAATTTATATATTCCTTTTAAATTTCGTATATGTTGTAAAATTTTCTATTAGTTGTAGTTTAAGGTATAGAATTTTATCAAACAACCTACCACCTATTATTAATACTTTTTAAAATACAAGACTCAGATTTGTACTAAATATAAATAATTCAGAACAAAAAAACCAATATAAAGCCTGAGTATAAGGGTTTATTTTATAAAGCCTAAGTAACTGATCAAAAATAATCGATCCAATCTACACATTCACAGATCGAATTGAATTAATGAAAATATTTTATGCAGATTAGATTGGATATAAATTTTAGAATATGTAATATGCTAAAAAAACATGTTGATTGGATTGTATGAACACTCGTATCCACACTTCGATGAAAATGAATGGTTGATTTCAAGGCTAGCCTAGCACATATATTTAGAGAAATATTTTGCAAAATAGACCATTTGGAAAATGACTTTTAGTAAATTTACACTTCACAAAATAAAAATTTTTAGATTATAGCTTGACCACGCTTGACCGCATTCGACATAAACTATTAAAATATCTATTTTATCAAGAGTTTTAAAAGATAGATCGTTAGCAATTTCTCAAATTTTAGAAAAGCTACAGCTCATCCAAGTTATCGATTATAATCTTTTAAAATATATGGCGATTATAATCTTTTAATATATATGGCACCGCAAAGACAAATAATAGTTTTTAAGACACTTTTCATACTCTTCTAGTCTATAATCGATATAATAATAATAACTGTACATTGACCTAGTTAATACATAGATGCAAAAGTAGCTATGCATAGATGTTTTGTTGAAAATTACCCGGTGCCATGATTAATCCAATTAATGAGGAAAAAATAAATTAGCTCAAACTGATTATGAAAATCCAGTCAAATCCTTGCCTCCTAAATTCTCTCTTACCAAACAACCACCTAATTCTAAATATATTAGTTTTCTCACCCATCTCCTTCCTTTCACTTCTCTCAACAACTTTTAACACACCTAAGAATAAAGACAAAATTAGGTCGCCAGAAAAAGAATTGCAAATTTTACAGTGGGCTTAATTTTTTCTAAATCCAATATCGTATTTTTTAGAAAAATACTACTTTTTATTAATTAATGAGATAATTAAAATAACTAGTTGAATTATCCAAGATAATTTGATCAATTACCTGAAAAGTAATTGAATTGATTACATTAAGTAAATTAACTGATTATCTCAAGTACTATTGAAAAATATCAATTTTAAAAAATAATATTTTTCTAAATATGTTTTAAAAGTGTTATTTTTCTAAAAACTTTTAAAATAATTTTTTTTAAATCAATCCGAGATTTAAACATCAACTCATCTGGAATTTTACAATTTTTGGAATTTGGGAATTTTGTAAAAAGCCCTTTTTGCAGGTAAAAGGGTTAGAAACCCAAAAAAATAATAAATAAATAATGGCAGGCAGAACTAGATACAATGGCTCAGCTTCTCACTTAGAGGTTGCACTCGCAGAAGCTCTTACTAATATTTGAAATTAGCGTCCAGCTCTTTTCTTGTGCTAGCAGTCTAGAATAAGCTTTTAGTTCTCTCAATAGTGTTTGATTTGTTTAAATCAACTATATCTGTTGCAGTTGAAGATATCAAAAAATTCCTATATGTAACTTCTCATTCTTCCATTGTTTCAAACCGTGCTGCACTACTAACTTTGAACTCAAATTTTACGCTATTATGGGTTGGGGCACTGTAATGTAACACGATTTAAAATCATGTACTTGATCAGTGAAATTTTTAAAAACTAGGTGTAGATAGTATTCGGTTTTGTGCGGCTAAATTAGACATCGATGAACCATGGGTATAACAGCACTCCTAACTTAATAAGGATGAATATAATTAATTAAACCCTAGAATAAAATTAATTATTTTTTAGATACTATATATACATTATGGTAAAATGTGCTGTACAGGAGACGCTTAAAATAAGAAAATTTACTCCTCAAAAAAATATAAAAAGAAAAGAAAATTCAAACGCTAGAACAAGAACAAAATAGCATATGTGCCTTGAACTTGCGCCAGGAACTGGATATAATAATAAGCGAAATACATTTTTCTTCTCAGCGTTTTGCAGACTTAACAAAATACCGCTGTATACTTGGCATTACAGAACCCTTCGACTAATTTATTTTCTTTGTATTTATTTATATTTTTGCAAACTCATAGGCAGAGTACATCAACATTACAATTTCACAAAATTNCCCCCAAAAAAAAAAGCCTGTCTACCCAGCACTCAATAAAATTGTGTTGACATATAATTTCTAAAGAGCAAAAAACGGACAGTAATATTAGAGACAAAGTAGATAAAATTTCGACGTGTTAAGAGTTAGACTACAACCAGACAGTCCACCCTTTTTCTTCTCAAGATAATGGCCAAAGTACGTCATGGAATCAAGAAAAACATCAATGATTTCCAAATTAATCTAGCTCGGGAACTTAAAAATACAAGGTGACAGACACAAAGCAAGAACAAACAGTCTCATGTATCCCAAACTTCCTAATAGAGTCGCTGTTTCACTCGAAATAGAAAGGTTTTGACCATACCTTCATTAAAAATGTTCGACAGTGGTCCTGTCTACTGAAGTAAATACCTGAAAGAAGAAAACAACAGCTGCAACACTTTGGCCCCCTCAAATGAATAGAAGCTTTCTCTTTTTGTATGAAACTCCTGTATATAAATGACAGCATATAATTCCTAACAATTTGAGCAACTAGTTTTCCAAATCTTTGAACATGAAGACATCATTAGCAGTTCCTTGCTTAAACGATGATGTGACTACTTGAATAATGTTATGTTGCAGTGATTGCACATGATAATGGTAAAGTGACCAATGTTGTCATATAAGGTGTTCCATACCCTGATAAAGCCATGCCATGAAATGAGAAAAAAAAGCACCCTTAGTTGATATAAGGAGTGTAATCAAAACTAAGATAAAATGATATGCAGTATAACGGGATAGGCAAGTCTAATGTCGATGTACAGAAAGTAACATGAAAAAGAAATCACGCAAATCCACCAAATCTGCAGACCCACGCGCCATTTGTCCTATATATGATAACAATACTTGCCACTAAGTCCAGGCATAAACAAAATACTGACAGATGCATGTCTTCAATAAGTTAGTATAGCATGGTAACATGGCCAAATGGGTATGTCGATGATGCCACTATGTGCATTCATTTGCATGAGGAGAAATGTTAATGCTGATGACTTGATATGAAATGGATGCATGCAAGAGCCGCAAGATGCATCCTATCATGTAGTAGTTGTATTTGTCGGAGCATAAGTAACAGAGTACATCCCCTTCAAGCTACTGGTATGTCATAGCCGGTGGAGTTCCATTGGCAGTAGGCGCACCAATTGGGTAGCTACCATCCTTCCTTTTCCCAAATGGATTTTTTGAATATGTACTTAGAAGTTAAGGAAACACACAAAAAAAGCTGATAAGAAATCACAAGGTGAAACAAATTGAAGATATAAAAGTTTCAAGTTCAACGAACAGCAAACAGAATAATAACATTCACAACCAAGTCATTTACCGTAAAGGCAGATTCAAAATGAGTCATAACCAACAAACCAACAATCCCTACTGAACAGAGTCGAATCCAATCAGTTCTTTTAAACAAATAAATATATAAATATCGATCTGAATACAACTATAAACTTTCGCTGCTTGTATGTTCGCCCCATTACAAACTGATTAACTAGACCAAAATGCCTGATTGGATCAAATTGGCTTTGTTTAATATTAATAGACCAATTGGTTTGTTAAGGTTGGTCTTTCCAGTAGCAACTAGATCAGTGTTATTAACTGAATAACATTCAGAAATCACTGAAGAACCCTAATTTAAAACAACAGATAACAAGGAAGGAGGTGTGCATGCCTACAACCTGCCTTAGCTAAAAGCTTAGATTCAGGACCATAAACATTATGTACACAAAAGGAAGCAAAAGGTCTACAAAACCAGAAACTTGAGATGACACGGAATAACAAAACATTTTCCTGACTAAAGCCATGAGGGGAAATTTAGCCTGGAAAATCTGCCAACAGAAGACAATAATCTATTGGCAGAAAAAGAAAAAAGAATAAATAAATAAATAATAAAATTAAAATACCCAAATAAGGTGAAAAAAATTCAGATAAACATAAAATTGCCCAAACTTACCCATTACATTAGAAAGAAATGATTTAAAACACTAGAACAAAGACCAAATGTTGTCCAATCTGGGATTAACAGTTGGTCAATTAGAGGTCAGCAACACTACATAAGGGCAGGTGAACAAGTTTCCACTACCAAATCATATACCTAATTCACAAGGCCAGAGACACAACAAAAGGGGGAAAAAAAAACACATGCTTCCACCAAAAATAAACAAATTGCTCAAATATGAGATTCTGCAAAAAATTAGCTAAAGGATATTGTATTCTCATGCCTACAGAACCTGAACTAGGAATCACTGCACCCTGCAAGCTGTGGTGAACATTGCTAGCACTGTTCACATCCTGCAAGGAAGATGCAAATCGCAACATTTAGTGGAAGTACAAGGTAGAAAGAAAGATATGCAATTAACAATCAAACTTCAAGTTCAGAGCAGAGAACAATTTATTAGAAGTTACTTCGAACTCAATGAAACAGACAGTATGCCGCTCCTGTCTCAAGATCTTCATTTGCTTAAAACCTGGCTGTCTGTATAACAAAAATTTATGAGATAAAAAACACTACAAACTAAGTCTCAAATTGCGAGATAACTTAAACATAACAAACTAAGTTTCAATTTATGAGATAAACTTAAACATTACAAACTGTCTTTAAAATGAAATACGGATGAAATCAGGAGGTATAAGAATGTTCATACACGCTGAACAAGCCTCTCAGTTCTTCCTCGTTTATGTTCTCTCCAAGATTGCCAATAAACAGGGTATTACATGGTGGATTATCTTTTGTGTTCTGCAATGAAACAGTAAAAATTTATAAAAGATGAAAAGTTATATGTTTCTCAACACAATCATTCCCCAAAGAACAATTAGAGTCTTAGAGAAAAACAACAAAACTATGGCAAGCATAAAGAGAAAATATGGAACACAGACTAAAAATGCAGCAGCAGAATACAGGGATGACATCTACTAATTCTAAAACAGTATGAGTAAATAATAAGAACCAATGTACTTTGAGAAGGCTCCTGTATTCCGCTTCACCAAATTTTCTATCTGCTATATGAAGTTAGATTATGGCCACTCTAAGTTTCGACATAAAACTAAAGCTGCGGGGTAGTTGCATTCAGTCCGTCATCTATTTACTAAAGGAGGAAACTTAAAGGGAAATGCCATAAATTTGCTTTGTTGAATCTGAACATATGTAACAGAAACAAAACAAAAAAAAATTAATACGAAAACAATGGCAGAGGAGAATACACAGTAGTGCACAATATGCCATGTATATCTGAACTTTGAATCCAGCTGGATAAGCCAGAAGCCATAGAGTTAAGGGTTAATGTTAATGCCATTACACCAGTCTGTTGAAAAAAAATAAAAAAATAAAAAAAAAGGAAGACAGAGAAAATGCTAAGTCAGATTTGTGTTTCCATGTTTTTTAATTAAATAAGCCATATTTATTTCAACAACATTAAATATGTAAAGCTTTCAAAACTCAATTTTGAGAAAGTACAAAACAAACCAATAATCGGCACAAGAATTGTCATAATACAAGCAAGCTTCAGGAAGACACAAGTTGGATACTCTCTTTATCATTTTGCTAATGATCGAAAACTAAAAAAGGTTCAACGGAGAAACACACACAGAAAAAAACAGCAATCGTATTACATCATATGCTTCCAACAAAACATAAAGACCGAATCTCTTCAAAAATCCAGTATGTTCACCTCCCAAAAAAGAAGTAAAAACTTCACCAAAATCCTAATCCTATGACTATAACTTTACGACCAGATAACATAAGAAGAGTTCACACAACAAAATTCTAGAAAACGTGAGTTTAAATGGACCAAACCTGTATGATTTTCTCAATGAACAGAAAAGAACAAGAATAACAAGCACTTTCAGAACCCAGAACCATAAATTATCCTCACAGAGAATTGCAGGAAAAGATATGATTAAAGTTTTTAATAATTTTCCCTGCATAAAATGCACAAGGGTGACAGAGAAAATTGAAGCCTTCTTCTTTTTGAATTACATGTTAAATCTTTCATACACAATTAACCAAGAAACTACTTGAATTGAAGAGTGGTTCTTTACTTAATTACTTTCCAAGATAAAAAGGGAAGGTTTCAAAAGATGGATATGCATTGATCATCAATTAAAGAATGGAAGGAAATTTGGAATGAAATAAATATCAAATATTCGTCTCAAATCTCAACGGTATGTGGGCACAGTAGTATGACATGGAATACAACATAACCAACTCGAAAACATGCCCTAAAACAGAAAACTCCTTTTAAACCAGGTAACGAAAGCATAAATTTAGCAAAGGGAAATTGAGGAATACCTGGACAGGTACATAACTGCTAGGTGCCGGCACAGGTGCTGGAGCAGGCATTGGAACTGGAGGAACAGTATAGCCACCATAAGGATCGAAAGGAGGAGGAGGTGGAGCCATGTATCTGCACCACACAAGCATCATTAATTAACAAAAGAAATTTAAAGTCATAATAAAATAATATTTTAAATATTTCATTAACATTTCCATGACAATGACAGAACATGAACTAAACTCTCTTCCAGAAGATAAGACCCCTCTTTCCTCTTCTCTTCGTTTTTTTTAGGGGACCCTTTCTCATTTATTTAAACTCAAATGAAAAGAATTAAGAAGATGATTGAAATAGTAAGTTATACCCATGATGACCCCAAACAGGTGGTGGAGGAGGATGAAAAGGAGATGGACTTGTATAACCAGCATGTGAGTAGTCGCCACCAGTTCGCAAACGCTTACTCTGATCATAAGCACTTGAATCTGCCACTATTCCTATTGATTAACTGAGATTAGTACATTGGACCTCTAGTAATTCAGGTTTATAATTTAGCATAGGTTTGATTATGTTGGTTGTACAACAAATCTCATATAATTGACAAAAAATTACAATGAACTTCCTAGAGGGAAATATATATATATATATATATATATATATATATATAGGGCACCAATCCAGTAGGTATTTTTTTTTTTACCTATGCATAGGTATCAATTTGGCTAATGAAAATTTAGTATGTACATTTTTTTTATTATAAAAAGTAAGAGAGAGAAAGAACATTAACGATGCACGTCTTTTTATGCACTTTATTATATCTATTGGATCACCGTCTAATAGTGATCCAACGGTTAAAAAAAAATAACTACCATAGATAAAGAAAAAAAATACCTATTGGATTGGCAACCATATATATATATTATAAAAAATAAAAGAGAGAAAGAGCATTAATAATGTGTGTCTTTTCATGTTATGCAGACGGTGATTCAACGGTTAAAAAAAAAATACGATAAAGAAAAATAATACCCATTGGATTCGCAACCATATATATATTATACAAACAAACAAGCACCTCTTTTCACGAAAAGATTTTTCTTGGCCATCTCCGTGTGCAGAACCGACTTCGACTCGGCATCAAAGACCATATTCTGAGAAATCCCAAAAACCCATTAGCAATTAACGCTTTATAATCATGACAAATTTGTATTTTCAAGCACAGAGGTAAACAAGAGTAAAAGAACCTAAACCTGAAGAGTATCTTTTGCAGCAATGGCCTGCTGAGCCGTAGCAAACAGAGCAAAACCCATAGGCTTTTCTCCTTTGGAGTTTACTTGGGAGGCCTCGTACCCCGGTAGCCATCTCAAGAGATTCTGAAGCTCCCTCTCTTTTACATCCTCAGGAAGGCCAGTTATGAAGATCGTCCGAACCTAAAAGAAACAATCATCAAATCCACCACTAAATTTCTTTTTTTTCCCATTCTCATGCTTAGATTCGGCTTCGCCTCGAAATCTAATATAAAAACCACTAAAAAGATTTGGGGATTCTCTTCAATTGAGAACCCTAATTTGAGCGGATTGAGCAAAACAGAACGTACTGACCTCATCTGTAGCGGAGCGATTAGGGTTTTCGACGAGGATTGGAGGAGGAGGAGCGGTGACGGCGGCAGGAGGAGGAGGTGGTGGCGCGGCGGGCGGCCATTGCTGGTGGTAAGGGTGAATTCCGGCACCGGCCATCTCGAATTCGCCGCCGCAGAATCGAATTTGGGGGTAGCCAACCAAATCCTGGGAGGGATCGATCTATGCTGAGGAACGAGCCGTCGTTCGTTGAGTGCTTTGGCAAAATGGCAACCTCACGAACCGAATTTTAGCAAAATGACTTTCTTATCTATTTTTAATTTTTTTTATTTCAATAAATCTAATTAAATCTAATTAACACTAATAAATAGATAATTAACTATTAAGGATCACTAACAACATAAACTATACCCGCTTAAAAGGAAGAAAAGAAACAATAACAAGATCTTAAAAACAACAAAAAAAAAAAAACAAAAATGCAAAAACAGTAACGTTACAAAAAAGAAAAGGAAAAAAATTCTTTTTCTAACTTCTCTGCTATATTTTTTTATTTTTTTTAGTGGAGCTTAAAGAAAAATACCTACTACTACCCAATTCTAACCCTACCTGATTAAGGATAATAAATTTTCACGCTTATCTTTAGTGTGACTCGAACATAGAACTAAAATCTTAAGTAGTGGGTGTTTTTACCACTTGAGTCAATCCATTTCGTCATCTTCTCTGCTATACTTACTCTGTCTCAACACTCCGTCATTCTCTCTCTTCTCCTTTAATGCTCTTCTTCACTTTCCTTTATCTGTAAGTACATTCTGTAGCAATATTTCCTCTATATTCTCTTTTCAACTGCCTATAAACTGCAAATTAGCATTCTTTGGAGCACAGCAAAAATGGAAGGTAATGAAAAGCTTTCACCGTCATTGCCATACGAGCCTCCATTGTTGTGTCCATCTAATAAATCCCAATGATTTATAAGAATTTTTTATTTTTTTCTTTTAAATTGTAAATTTATTTAAATTTCAGTTTGTATCTTATTTAATACTTAAAAAATAATAATTGATTTAAATATAGAATTTGATATGAATTTTAAACACAATGAATATTCTTTGTAAAAAAGACCAATTTTTTTTTTCATACTTGCTCTATTTCTAAAGAAAGAGCTTTTTTGTCACTTCATTTTGAAGAATAATCATAAAGTTTTTGAAGATCATTGAACATCAACGTGACAATAAATTGAGCTATTGACAATAAAATGAGTAACCATAATTGTCATTGTAATTATATTGAGCAACCTTTAATGTCACTCTATCAATATTAAGGTTTTTATACTGACTGTCAATGAGACAATATATTGAGCGGCCATAATTGCATTATAATTACACAGGGTGATCTTGAAGATCGCTCTATCACTATAAAGATTGCTAAATGAATGTCAATAAGACAATACACAAAACAACTAATTATTAGTTTTTAAACTAATGTTATTAAAATAGTTTATACTTGTTTATATTATAGCAATTATATAATAAGAAACAAATACAATATGTACACATTTTAATAAATTCGATTAGATTATCTATTTTTTTGTGTTGGAAGTATTATGATTTGTATTGCTTCATTTTATTCATAACATTAATGAAACATTAACATGTTCTTTATAATTATTTTAGAGTAGTAAGAAAATCTCAACATCCAAGTTTCCAAATATCTACAACCTATAATAAATGTAACTGTTCAAGCAAAAGTATTATAAGGTTAACTTTGGGTACTACTGATAAAATCAAAAGTTGGATGACAAAAAATAATAAAAAATATTTAGGAAGTACTCTTAGTTAGGTCGTTTATTAGACTTGTCTAATAAAAGGTAATTTGTTGGCACTTTGGCACATCAAATAATATCGAGGAGGGTGAATTTTTGAAAAAAAAAAATTAAATTTGGTTCTTGATAAAGAGAAAACCACTTAGGTAGGAAAGAAAAATGAGAGATAGGAAAAAAAAATTGATAGAAAAGTGGAAGAAAATTGAAAAATTAGGTTGTTTAGTAAGAAGAAAAATAGAAGGGAAAGGAAAATGGGAGAAAAAAGTGGAAGGAAAAAAATAATGGGGCCCATATAAATTTTTTTCACTCAAAAGTGGGGAGAAAATAGGAAGAAAAATGTTTTGTTAGTATATTGGTAAATTAAATTACAAAATTACCCTTGTACTTAACTTTAAATAATAGTAATATTATGGATAAAATTGTCATTTTAAATTAAACTATCATTCTTTCCTCTCTACATACCAAATAAATTTTAGGGAAAAACATTTTCCTTTCTATTCTACTTATTTTCTTTCCCTCCTATTATTTATTTCTCCCCTATTTTCTTTCTTCTATACCAAGCATAGCCTTAGGTTCTCCCTCAAAAAGTTTGCATTAATATCTGGAAAGTACACAAGTCACGGTCCAACAAATAAAGAGATTGTAAAAATTACCAAAAAGCAAGAATTGATGAATAAATACTTCGGTAAAAAAGCTCTTAAACTAGTAGACATTGCTAATGTCCTGAGTAATCTATATATGTGTAAGAAAAAAACTAGAGATAGAGTGAAGCTATACTTTGTTTACTTACTTGGTGGTATATTGCTAGTGTCTAACTCTAGAGCAACAATCGAGCCATTTTGGTTGAAACTTGTTGACGACCTTTCATTGTTTTATAAGTATCCTTAGGAGAAGTATTACGAAAAGAACTCTTTATTATATTAACAAGTAAGACATGCAATCCGAAAATGGTGGTATAAAGAAGTGGAATTTTCACGGTTTCCTATAGATTTCCAGGTTAGGTATATTTTTATAGAATTTAAATCTTTCAAAATTTGGATTTTTAAAAATATTGAGCGACTTTGTGCGACCTTATAATTATATTGGGCGACCTTTGAAGTACTAAAGGTCGCTCATTGCGATTGGTATGGTCACTTAGTATAATTTAAGATCGTTCAATGAAATTTGGAACTTTTTACGTTATTATTTTGTTAAATATTTTTAAATTAACATTAATAACAATCATTTTATTTTGAATTTCGGCATGGATTTGTGAGACTATGCCCAAATTAGGTGAGTTGATTGTCGATAGAATATCAGGAAACTATATTCCGCGATGGTTAGGCTAGAAGATAAATGAGTCTTATAAAAATGCTTCAATTAGTAAGATATCAGAGGTCATAAGAGATACTGAGATATTTATCCATTATAGATACAATAGTTTTATTTAATAATTTTAATGTTTTTGGTTATAATAATATATTTGTTGGTTGCCAATAATTCTTTTTTTCAGTTCTTTGTACGACCCATATTTTTCCCTTCACTAGATGAGAAAGTACAAGTTTTCTATACTCAGAGACTTGGTAACTATGAAGACAATACAGATGATATTGTTCATCACCTTGTAGAGTTCTTATCGGGTGATACTTACCTAGTGACAATCGCCGTGTTGAGAGAGAAAATGGAGATACCAAATTAAGAGGACCAAAAGTTGTCATCTAGTCCATTACCTTTCTCGTCCCATTCTAATTCTCAAATACTGAGAGAGAAGATGGCTTAGATGAGAAAGTAGTAAATAAGGGGCTAGAAATTCGAGATCATCCATCATACGTGGATTCATATACCTACGAGACACCCCTCACAATTTTTCACGAAGAAATTGTTGGTGTGGAATCTGGTGATGAGATTGAGCAAGTGATACTTGATGGTCAGCCATTACGAGTGAGGAAGTGGGCTCCGGCATTAATATCACCTTTTGTATTCGATAACCTCACACCTTATATATCTCACAAAATATTCAAACATAAGATTCATTATAATTTGAACTTTTAATACACAAGTTTCTTACTTAATGCTAATTTATTTAAATTTTTTTAACAGAAGAGATTGTGGAGTATATATGTTAAAGATTTTAGAGATGCATATGATGGTCTTTACAATAAAAATGCATAGAATCAACTGAATGACCAAAATATAGACATCATACGAGAGTCGTATGCAGTACAACTCTATGTCAGTAGTACAAAGCCATAGTTATGGATTTATTTTTATACTTTCTAGACGTATATCCGAATGATCTATGTTGGAGTATATATTAATTATTATCTCATAGGTCTTTTAATTGTGCAACTAAAAATCTATATTAATCAGCTATAACTTTATATTGAACGACCCATAGTATACCCAGAGTAACTATAATTTAATACTGGATGACCATAAAATTTCATTAAGCAATTATAAACTTTCGTAGAGCAACCAAAAGCTTTCATTGAGCGACCATTAAGCTTTAACATAGTCTCATTTTTGTTCAATTAATTTTAAAAAATAATTTACTAATAATGTCTATGTACAATTGATACAGTAGGTGACTAAAAGGGTACCATTAGAACATAATTATATTAATTTAAATGTCAGAGAAAAAAATTATATTAATTTAGTTGCACAAATAAAATTATTAAAAACTAGAAAGATATATCATACATAATCAATACTATAAATAAAAATAAATTTAATTTACCTAAATTAGTAATAAATCATATTTTTAATATGCCTATAAACAATTAATATAATAGGTGAATATGTGACTATGTTACTATATATAATTAACATAGAGCGATCATTATGGTTGCTATAATAGCCATTATAGTCGCCTCCAATTATAGCAGGCAATTATTAGGATTATTCATATTTAAAATAAATATACTTTACTTAAATTAGTGAAAAATCACATTTTTTTTTCTAAATATGTCTATGCACAATTAACATAATATGTGACTATGTGACATATAATTATACTATAACATTTACTCACTTTTGTCTGATTAGTTAAATAAAAATAATTTACCAATAGGTGAATATGTGACTATGTTAATATATATAATTAACATAGAGCGGCTATTATAGTCACGTTGGTGATTGTTATAGTCACCTCTAATTATAGTAGGCGATTATTATGGTCACTTAGGGTAATTATAAGGTCACACAATATAAATTTACTTTGAGTTTTTTTAAGGATTACAAACTCATAGCTAAGTAATTGAGAACTAAAAGAGTATCTTTAGTACACAATTATATTAATTTAGATGGCAGAGTAAAAAATAATTATATTAATTTAGTTACAAAAATAAGATTATTAAAAACCAGTAAGATATATCATACATAATTAATACTATAAATAAAAATAAATTTAATTTAATTTAATTAGTGATAAATCATATTTTTAATATACCTATAGATAATTAACATAATAGGTGAATATATGAATATGTTACTATGCACAATTAACATAGAGTAATCATTACACTATAACTTAGTATCACTTGTGTTAATTACTTAAAATAAGTATAATTTACTTAAATTAGTTAGAAATTATTCTTTTTTCAAATATCTAAGTATAATTAATATAGTAGGTGACTATGTGACATATAATTACACTATAACTTAGTATCATTTGTATTAATTACTTAAAATAGATATACTTTACTTAAATTAGTGAGAAATTATATTTTTTTAAATATGTCTATGCACAATTAACTTAGTAGGTAAATATATGACATATAATTACGCTATAACTTAGAATCACTTATGTTAATTACTTAAAATAAATATAATTTACTTAAATTAGTGAGAAATCATATTTTTTTATTAAATATGTCTATGCACTCTTAATATAGTAGGTGACTATGTGACATATAATTATACTATAACTTAGTCTCATTTGTGTTAATTACTTAAAATAAATATAATTTTCTTAAATTTGTAAGAAATCACATTTTTTTAATATGTATATGCACAATTAACATAGTAGGTGATAATGTGATATTTAATTATACTATAACTTAGTATCACTTATGTTAATTACTTAAAATAAATATATTTTACTTAAATTAGTGAGAAATTACATTTTTTTAAATATATCTATGCACAATTAGCATAGTAAGTGACTATGTGATATATAATTACACCATAACATAGTATAACTTATGTTAATTACTTAAAATAAATATAATTTACATAAATTAGTGAGAAATCACATTTTTTTTAAAAATATATCTATGCACCATTAACATATGGATAACTATGTGACATATAATTTTATTATAACTTAGTCTCACTTGTGTTAATTACTTACAATAATTATAATTTCCTTAGATTTGTGAAAAATCACAATTTTTAATACGTCTATGCACAATTGACATAGTAGGTGACAATGTGATATATAATTACACTATAACTTAGTATCACTTGCACTAATTACATAAAATAAATATAATTTAGTTAAATTAGTAAAAAAATCACATTTTTTTAAATATGTTCATGCACACTTAACATAGTAGGTAATTATGTGACATATAATTATGTTATAACTTAGTCTCACTTGTATTAATTACTTAAAATAGTTATACTTTATTTTAATTAGTGAAAAATCACTTTTTTTTTAAATATGTCTATGCACAATTAACATAGTAAGTGAATATGTGATATATAATTATACTATAACTTAGTATCACTTGTCACGACCCAAAACCTGGGCCAGTGGCAGAAGAGGAATTTTGGAAAATTCCTTGATTTATTTGAAAAGTATTAAAAGTTCTAGTTTTTTTACAAACAGTCCATTTAAATAAAATAATCATAATTTCATCCCATGAACCACTCCCACAGTTCGTATACACTATTAAACATAAACTGAATAATAATTAAAAATCACGAAGTCACATAAAAGTCCAAGCATCACCATCATCCACAACAAAAGTCAAATACCAAAATGGCATACATAAGTTCGCAGACAAAATAGAAAGCAGTAATCTTGGTTCAACGCTAATACAAGACTCAAAAAATCTAAACACCAAGACGACAAATTTCTAGTATTATCAAGAGACGAACTGCAATCAAGATGACCTCTTACTCCTTTTGATCACCGAGATCGCACTGGACACCACCTGAGGAAGAAGGTAGGGAGGTGAGCATAAAATGCCCAATAGGAAAAACAATTATATCAATCGAAAATATTTTAATAATGGGGAATTCCTGCATGGTTAGTTTAGTTCAAAACACACACACACACACATATATATATATATAGTCTAACCCGAAAATCCATATATATATATAAAAAGCAGTGTAATCAAAACTATTCGATCCATATGCACATGACACAAATCAACTTATACCCATGAGCTCTCATCCTCTCATCTGTGGAAACCCAGGATGATGGCACTAAGTATGCCTAACATCCTGCCTGATACTTAAGTCCATACCCGGAGGGGACACCCGTGTGTCGCCTACCAAACCTGGAGGGGCAACCGAATTGCCTACACCTGCCAAATGGGGAGGTAATCAGAAGTAATAAAACCCCACACGAGTTTACGGACTTTCACCGACAGTGGGGCATGCAGCGCCACACTGTAAACCCACGATGCTAACACGGTGCTCATATATGATCCTATGACACGTGCAATACAGAACTGAAGTGTGAAAATAATCATGCTCTGATTTTTCAGTAAAATCAGCATACTAGGTTTTTATAGAAAAACGGACAGCATAACGGCCCTATTTTTAATATACCTAAAATAATCTGCACTCAAAAAATTCCCAAAGTAATACAGTATATATCTCATACAACCAATTCCCATCACAGATATTCGAGAAACCAAAAATCACATTTGTTCTCATATATTGTAGAAAATAAGTTTTATTCAAAAACAATATAAAACAGAGGTAATTGAGTCCCTACCTGGCTCGAATAGCAATACCACATTATCAAATCCTCAAGGTGTCGTTGACGATCACCCGGAGGGTCGGGAACCAATTCCAAGCCCTCGATCGTCCTCTTGTGAAAAACCAACTTCTCACCGGAGCTTCAATTCTACAAACGGACTTCTTCGCTGAATTCCTAACACCTAAAATAGCTAGGTTAGACATATAACTTGTCCGATTCAGGTCCAGACCCATACCGGGCTGGTGGCATGCAAATCGAGGCAAATCTCGACATTCGATCTCGATTTCCGTGCCGATCACCAAACACAGGCAATATATATCAAATTTCTCCATTTTTCGAGTACAATCCAAAAATGACAACGAAAACACAATCCAACGGCCGGATCAAAAAGTCAAACTTAAACTCGAAATACCCAAAAATGGCAACTTTCAATCCGGGCAAAATGGGGTTGATATATATATATATATACCTTGATAATTTTTGAGACGAGACGAATCAAACGGAACCGGTTAGAGGTCGAATGGTGGTTGGAATCATCGCCGATGACAAAAAAACTGAAACGGCGACTTGGAGGATTTCCGGCATTGCAGGCGATGACGGCGGCTGGCGAGGGGCGGCAGAGCTTCAGCACGGTCTGGCGAGTCGACACCGGTCGATGGCGCAGGCGGACGACGGCCAGAGCGGCTCCTACAGTGGCCCATGCTTCTTCTGGCCGAGAAACGAAGAGAGAGAGAAAGAGAAAGAGATCGGGGGAGAAGAGAGAAGAGAGAGAGAGAGAAAAGAAAAGGACAGGGCACGTGGCCCTGTCTTATAGGGCTGTGTAATTTTTTAAAAATTGCACATAAGTCTCCAAATTTCAAATCTCTATCAATCTAGTCCCCTAAAAATTGCAATTTAGTTCCTCTGCACAAAATTTTTGCAATTTAATCCCCACAATATTTTATCCAGAAGATTGGTAAATTGTCCAAATTACACTCCCAAAAATCCTGATTTTTACATTCTCCCCTCCTTAAAAGAATTTCGTCCCGAAATTCAAAGTGCAAGTTAAGGTTTACATCACAATACAACTTCTGACTGAAAATCAAACAAATGAGGGTACTTCTCATACATCTCCATCTCGAGTTCCCAAGTAGCCTCCTCTTCCTTATGATGTTCCCAAAGCACCTTGACAAGTGGAATCTCTCTGTTGCGAAGCACCTTCAGCTCTCTAGCCAACAAACAAACAGGCTGCTCTTCATAGGACACATCTTCTTGGATCGGTATATGTATGTACTGAACAACATGAGATGGGTCTGACGTGTACTTCTTCAACATCGACACGTGAAACACATCATGCACGTGACCCAACTGTGCAGGTAGATTCAAGCGATACGTCACTGGTCCAATTCTGTCAGTGATCTCAAAGGGACCAATATACCTTCGAGCAAGCTTACCCTTAACTCCAAATCTTGCCTTGGAGTCACTTTCAGGAATACGAAATCACCAGTATCGAACTCTACCTCACGCCTCTTCGGGTTAGCATAACTCTTCTGGCGACTCTAAATCTCTTTGAGTCTCTCTTGGATACCCTTGATCTTTTCAGTAGTCTTTTCAATTAACTCAGGTCCAAGAGTAACACGCTCTTCGGGCTCCCCCCAATACAAAGGCGATCTACACGGCCTTTCATACAACACTTCATATGGAATCACACCCACACTGGTCTGGTAACTGTTATTATAAGCAAATTCCACCAAAGGAAAATGATCATCCCAGTTCTCACTAAAGTCCAGTATGCAACAACGTAGCATGTCCTCAAGAATTTGAATGGTCCTTTCAGACTGACCATCTGACTCAGGATGGTGAGCTGTACTGATATCCAACTGCGTACCCAATGCTTTCTGTAAGGCTCTCCAAAACTTAGAAATGAACCTTGGATCTCTGTCAAATACTATGCCTGTAGGCACATCATGCAAGCGTATGATGTTCTCCATATACAGTCTACTAAGCTTAGTAAGAGAGTAGTCCATCCGGATCAGTATAAAGTGAGCACTCTTCGTCGATCGATCAACTACCACCCAAACTGCGTCATTCTTCCTCAAGGTCTTCGGCAAACGGGTCACAAAGTCCATCATGATCTTGTCCCACTTCCATTTCGGAATTGGCAACGGCTGAAGTAATCCAGCTGGCCTCTGGTGTTCAGCCTTGACTCGCTGACAAATCAACCACTTAGCCACAAAAGTAGCCACATCCTTCTTCATCCCTTTCCACCAATACTGCCGCTTCAAGTCCCGGTACATCTTGGTACTACCCGGATGTATTGTGAATCTTGATTTGTGAGCCTCAGTTAGAATGGTTTCTCGAAGATTAGGGTCATCAGCTACAGCCAACTTCCCACTGAAAAGTAAAAATCCTTCTCTGTTAGTGCTCCAATCATCAAACTGCTCACCGTTCTAAAACCGGTTCCAGATTGTCCTCAACTCCCTGTCTTGCCACTGACTCCGCTGGACAGTCTAGAGAAGAGATGGTGAAATCATAATGTTACTCAGGCAAGCAACCCCTTCATTCTCAAAGTATTGCAAGTTGTAGTCACCAATCGCAACTGAGTTCCTTCAATCTTCAAACACTAGTGCAGCTAGTGCACCATGAGACTTCCTATTCAGTACATCAGCTACAACATTGGCCTTACTAGGATGATACTATAGGTCAAAGTCATAATCCTCCATATACTCAACCCATCTTCGCTGTCTCAAGTTCAGATCCTTCTGAGTAAAGAGATACTTCAAACTCTTATGATCGGAGAATATGTCGAACTTTACACCATATAAATAACATCGCCAAATCTTTAAAGCAAAGATCACTGCTGCAAGCTCCAAATCATGGGTGGGATAGTTTCTCTCATGTGGCTTCAAGTGACAAGAAGCATAAGCCAAAACTCGACCATTTTGCATCAAGACATATCCCAAACCCGTCTTCGAAGCATCGGTATACACCACATAAGTCTTGTTACCGTCAGGAAAAAAGTAAGAACTAGTGCGGTGGTTAAACTCTGCTTCAACCTAACAAAAGCTTCTTCACTTTCTTGATCCCAAACAAACTTAACATCCTTCCTGATCAACTTCGTCAAAGGCAAAGCAATTCTCGAGAAATCTTGCACAAAATGACGGTAGTAGCCTGCCAATCCAAGGAAACTACTTACTTCCATCACATTTCTCAGTTTTTCCTATTCCAGAACAGTTTCGATCTTAGCGGGATCGATTGAAATACCTCCGTGAGAAATCACATGACCCAAGAACTTCACTTCTAACATCCAAAAGTCACACTTTGATTTCTTGGCGTACAACCGATGATCTCTCAAGATCTTGAGTACTATCCCCAGATATTCGGCATGCTCTTCTCGAATCTTGGAATACACCAGGATGTCATCGATGAACACAACCACAAAAAGATCCAAAAATGGTCTAAAAATCCGATTCATGGGATCCATAAATGCTACGAGAGCATTCGTCAAACCAAATGGCATCACCAGAAACTCAAAATGACCATATCGAGTTCTGAATACTGTCTTAGGTATATCATCCTCTCTTATCTTCAACTGATGATAACCGGATCTCAAATCGATCTTAGAGATGAACCTTTAACCACCGAGTTGATCAAACAACTCATCTATCCTTGGCAAAGGATACTTGTTCTTCATTGTCAACTGATTCAACTTCCAGTAATCCACACAAAGTCTCAACGAACCATCAGCTTTCTTCGCAAACAAAATAAGAGCACCCCAAGGAGAAGTGCTACTGCGAATAAAGCCCTTGGAAAACAGATCGTCCAATTGTTCCCTCAATTCTTCCATCTCAGCAGTCGTGATGCGATAGACTGGAATAGAAACTGGCTGAGCTCCTGGAACTGGTGGTAACCCCCGTAAGTTTTCAAGAAACACCTCCGAATACTCACACACCACCGGAATCCATGGGTCTTGATCGTCTATCCTTACCTCGCCATCCATGGCAAATAAGTTCCCATAACACTCAAGTTTCTTATTTCCACCCATACACGCTTTCAGAACAGGACTAGGCTTTAACGGACTCATCCCAGCCTATTAGACAATAGGATATCCTTCACTAGGAAAAAGAGTCACCCGCTTCATATGATAGTCTACAATGGCTCGATACTTCGACAACCAATCCATACCGAGTATCACATCATATTGTCCCATCGGCAACATAATCAAATCAGTAAGAAGCTTCCTATCACCAACCACAACCCGACAAGACTTATACACACTAGACACATCGGCTACTCCTCCCAAAGGTGTACCCAACGTCAATACATAATCCAAATCAGAAAATTCCAACCCCAATAGTTGAGTAAACAATAAGGATATGAACGAATGGGATGCACTAATATCAAACAAAATATGTATCCAAGAGTGTTAAAGAAGGATTATACCATCATTAACACCTCGACCGGTGCGATCCTGAGTATCGTCTGCCCCAGTAAAAGCATAGGCTTAGCCAGTCACCTTCCTTTTCCCCTTGTTGCCTCTCCCCTAACTAGGACGGCTACTACTGGATCCTGTACCACTACTGCCATATCCAAGCCCACCCTAATTCCCTGAGGCCTGAGGAGTTTGAAAGTTCTGAGTAAAACCCTGAGGGCGATACTGATGCTAATAAAGCTGAGGAGAAATAAAAGCATGCGAAGCACTCTGTGACTGTTGCGGCCTCGCTTGACTGTTCTGACAAGAAACAGAATCGGACTAGCTCCTCTACAGTCCTCCCAGAAAGTTGGGATACTCCTTCTTCCAATGACCCTGCTGGCTACAAACAAAACATCCTCCATATAGACTGCCTCTGCCACCCCCTGAAGAACCACTGTTGTTCGAGCTACCACTGTTTGGAGTACCCTAGGCTGACCACTGCCTTTGGTTCCTTCTAGTGGCTTTTCTGTCATTACCTCTCCACTGGTTCCCCCTGGAATCCAATCCTTCTTCGATGGCCTCTGCCTACTGGGTAGCTACTGCAATCTCAGAAAGAGTACGGAAAGTCTGAGTACCAATCCTGTTGAAAATGTTCCGATTCAGACGACTCCTGAACTTGGTAACTCGGTATTTCTCACTCATACCAGGTCCAAAAGCAACACTTATCAACTCAGTGAACTCTATCAAGCACTCTTCACCGTTCTGTTACCTTGAATCAACGTCTCATATCAGTTCATAACTTCATCCTGTTGATCCTTATTGGCATACTGGGCCTTAAAAATCCGCACAAAGTCTTCCCAAGTCAAACCCACTACTTCTTGCATCCGTTCTACTGTCTTCTACTAATGAATGACACTTCCCGTCAAATGGGTAATGACAAACAAAACCCAAAACTCAACCGGAGTACCAAGGGTCCGAAAGTGCCTCTCCATCTCACGCAACCAAGTAATTGCTGTGAGAGCTTCTGGTCTACCATCAAACTGCCCTAGCTGAAGACGCATGAATCGTTGGAGATGATTAGCCTGATCCAACTGTCGTTCCCTCAAAGCTAGAGGCTGATAGTCTGGATTGCTCATCTAGACGAATGCCTGCTGCATTGTCTCGATCAGATGAGTGAAATCCGGACAAGGAGGTTCGGCACCCCGGATGGTGCCTCAGAACTCTTCTAAGAGGCATCGCTACAAGTCTGAAACAATATGCTAAACTGTTTGTGAGATAATGATGCATGCTTGTCATAAAAATAACTTCAATCTAGTTTAATAGTGATACGTCCGTGCTGTTAAACTCAAAGCTCTGATACCAAAAATTTCTGTCACGACCCAAAACTCGGGCCAGTGGGAGAAAGGGAATTTCATAAAGGTAGGAAATTCCTTGATTTATTTGAAAAGTGTCAAAAGTTCTAGTTTTTATAAAAACGGTCAATTTAAATAAAATAATCAGAATTCCATCCCGTGAACCACTCCCATAGTTCGTATACACTATTAAACATAGATTGAATAATAATTAAAAATCACGAAGTCACATAAAAGTCCAAATATCACCATCATCTACAACAAAAGTCAAATACCAGAATAGCATATATAAGTTCGCAGACAAAATAGAAAGCAGTAATCTTGGTTCAATGCTAATACAAGACCCAAAAAATCCAAACACCAAGATGACAAACTTCTAGCATTACCAAGAGACGAACTGCAATCAAGATGACCTCTTACTCTTCTTGATCACCGAGATCGCACTGGACACCACCTGAGGAAGAATGTAGAAGGGTGAACATAAAATACCCAGTAGGAAAAACAATTACCTCGATCGAAAACATTTTAGTGATGGAGAATTCTTGCATAGTTAGTTTAGTCCAAAACATACATATATATATAATCCAAACCGGAAATCCATATATATACAAAAAACAGTGTAATCAAAACCATTCAATCCATATGCACATGACACAAATCAACTTATACCCATGAGCTCTCATCCTCTCATCTATGGAAATCTAAGATGATGGCACTAAGTATGCCTAACAGCCTACCTGATACCTAAGCCCATACCCAGAGGGGACACCCGTGTGTCGCCTAGAGGGGCAACCAAATTGCCTACACCTGCCAAATAGGGAGGTAATCAGAAGTAACAAAACTCTGCCTGAGTTTACGGACTTTCACTAATGGTGGGACACGCAGCGCCACACTGTAAACCCACGATGCTAATGCGGTACTCATGTATGATCATATGACACGTGCAATTCAGAACTGAAGTGTGATAATAATCATGCTCTGGTTTTTCAGTAAAATCAATATACTAGGTTTTTATAGAAAAACGGGCAGTATAACGACCCTATTTTTAATATACCTAAAATAATCTGCACTCAGAAAATTCCTAGAGCAATACAGTATATATCTCATACAACTAATTCCCATTACAGGTATTCGAGAAACCAAAAATTACATTTGTTCTTATATGTTGTAGAAAATAAGTTTTATTCAAAAATAATATAAAATAGAGGTAATTGAGTCCCTACCTTGCTCGAATAGCAATACCACGCTATCGAATCCTCAAGGTGTCGTTGACGATCGCTCGGAGGGTCAGGAACCAATTCTAAGCCCTCAATCGTCCTCTTGCGAAAAACCAACTTCTCACTGGAGTTTCAATTCTACAAACGGACCTCTTCGCTGAATTCCTAGCATACAAAATAGCTAGGTTAGATATATAACTTTTCCAATTCGGGTCCAGGTCCACACCGGGCTGGTAGCACGCAAATCGAGGCAAATCTCAACCATCCGATCTCGATTTCTATGCCGATCACCAAACATAGGCAATATATATCAAACTTCTCTATTTTTCGAGTACAATCCAAAAATGACAACAAAAACACAATCCAACAGCCGGATCAAAAAGTCAAACTTAAAGTCGAAATACCCAAAAATGGCAACTTTCAATCCGGGCAAAATAGGGTTGAGATATATATACCTTGATGATCCTTGAGACAAGAGGAATCCAACGGGACCAGTTGGAGGTCGAATGGTGGCCAGAATCGTCGCCGGTGACGAAAAAATTGAAATGGTGACTTGGAGGATTTCCGGTGTTGCAGGCGACGGCAGCGGCTAGCGAGGGGCAGCGGAGCTTCGGCGCAGTCTGGGAGTCGACGCCGGTCGGTGGCGCGGGCGGACGACGGCCGGAGCGGCTCCTACGGTGGCCCCTGCTTCTTCCGGCCGAGAAATGCAGAGAGAGAGAGATCGGGGGAGAAGAAAGAGAGAAAAGAAAAGGACAGGGCACGTGGCCCTGTCTTATAGGGTTGTGCAATTTTTCAAAAATTATACATAAGTCCCCAAATTTCAAATCTCTATCAATCTAGTCCCCAAAAAATTACAATTAGTCCCTCTGCACAAAATTTTTACAATTTAATCCCCACAATATTTTATCTAGAAAATTGGTAAATTGTCCAAATTATCCTCCCAAAAATATGGATTTTTACATCACTGATGTTATACTTAAAATAAATATAATTTACTTAAATTAGTGATAAATCACATTTTTTTTATTGAATGTGTCTATATACCATTAACATAGTAGGTGAGTATGTGACATATAATTATACTATAACTTAGTGTCACTTGTGTTAATTATTTAAAATAAATATAATCTACTTAAATTAACAAGAAACATATTTTTTTAATATGCCTATACACAATTAACATAATAAGTAACTATGTGACATATAATTACACTAAAACATAATCTCACTTTTATTTAATTAATTTAAATTAAAATAATTCAAAAATAAGTGAATATGTGACTATGTTAGTATGTATAATTAATGTAGAACGACTATTATGGTCGCTTTGGCAACCATTATATTCGCCCTTAATTATAATGAGTGACTATTATGATTGTTCGGTATAATTTTCAGGCCACACAATGTAAATTTTGGTTGCCTTAAGCTTTTTTAAGGATTACGAATTTGTGGCTAAGTAACTAAAAACTAAAAAAGTATCTCTAATATACAATTATATTAATTTAGATGGCAGAGCAAAAAAAATTATATTAATTTAGTTACACAAGTAAGATTATTAAAAACTAGTAACATATATTATACGTAATTAGTATCATAAATAAAAATAAATTTAATTTACTTAAATTATTAAGAAATCATATTTTTAATATGTCCATGGACAATTAACATAATAGGTGAATATGTGACTAAGTTATTATGCATAATTAACATAGAGCGACCATTATGACTGCTATTACGACCATTATAGTCGCCTCCAATTATAGTGGGTGACTATTAGAGTCGCTTCGTATAATTTTAAGGTCGCACAATGTAAATATTATTCACTTTGAGTGTTTTTATAGATTATGAATCTGTGACTAAGTAATTAAGAACTAAATGAGTGTCTCTAGTACACAATTGTATTAATTTAGTTGCTCAAATAGGAATATTAAAAACGAGTAAGATGGATGATACATATTTTATACAATAAAGAATCATAAAAATGTTCATGGCTTCTAGGACGTACTTCTAACATCAGATGAATTGCATCTGTAACGACATTTCTTTGCATTTTGCCTTGTTTGCTTACATATCTAACCATAAAACCTTTAGTAAAACTACTTCTAAACCATTCCCAATTGTCATTTTCCATCTTCTTCCATTTACCATTGTATTCTATGGAAACGTAAATGTGATCCATACCTATAACAAAATAAAAACAATCATTAAGTTATCAAATATTTAAAAAATTAAGTTATAAATATGGTTGCCAATCTAATAGGTTTTTTTTTTACCTATTTGTATGTATTTTTTTCGCTGTTGGATCATTATCTAATAACGATCCAATGACCATAATGAGATGCATAAAAAGATGTGCATCATTAATACTATTTCTCTCTCTTACTTTTTATTATAAAAAATATGCATGATAAATTTTCATTAGCTAAAATGATATTTATGTATAGGTTAAAAAAAAAATACTTACTGGATTGGTGCCCTATAAATATAATTAGAATAAATGACATTATTAAAATTTTTCATATTAGCCAAGTAGTATTAAGTAACCCTCTTTATGCTGGAGCAACCCTTAAGATAAATGAGATCATTTTTATGCTTAAGTGATAATATAAATAATAAAGTGACCTTGTAAATAAATGATACATCGTTCAATCTAAGCGACCTTTAAGGTCACTAAAAGTCGCTCCTGTACAAACCATCGACTATTTTTATACTTAAGTGACTATAGTGATAACAGAATGACTATTCGATCGTCTTCAATTATATATAGTCGTTAAATTACAGTTCGTTCTCAACCTCTGTTATTTGACTATTCTAATTTTTTTTCAACCTTCAAATTCATTTATTTTCTACAAAACTATACTTTTAAGTGAAAAATATTTGTATATTATCAAATAAATATATAAACAATAACTCAAAAGCCATAATAAGTTGATCTAATTAACTAACTTTTTCACTTTTTTTTCTCCTTCAACCTAATGCAACAAAATATGATATTTGATATAATTCTTCAATTTTTGTGGGATCTTTAGTTAGATGGATTATTGTACAAGAAAATGGAGTCAATACATGATTGAAGAGGATGAATCTCACTTTTTTTGAGCTTCAAGAGATAAGGAGAAAGAAAGAGAGAGAGGATGTCGAAGAGAAGAGAAGTTTTTTTTTTTTCAATTTAGTTTTTAATTTTTTTTAATTCTAAGTCACCAGCACTAATCTACTTATTAATCTAAAATTAATCTTAATTAATTTTTATTAAACTAATTTTTCAATTTTTTAAAGGAAGAAAGTCATTTTGCTAATTAAAATTTTTAGAAAGTTATTTTGTACATTAAATTTTTTTCATAATGTCATTTTGCCTAATTCCTCTCGTTTTAGGAGTGAGACCTACATTACATAAGACACAAAAGTGAGAGAAGAATAAAAACATTTTTTTCTAATTGTTTTTGGTATGAGAGAATACCAAAATCTACTCTATATGAAAAGATTATGGTTTTTTTTTTTGTAACATATCTGTTATTATAAAAATTTTACTTTTATTGTAATAGATTAAATTAGAAAATAAAATCCCTTTAACAGATAAGTCAATTCTCTAATCTTAAGATTATCTTAGTAAAATCAAATATAATTGGTTGACTACAATACTAAGAAAATAAGAAAAATGTATCTCACAATAACAAACACCGCTAATGCATATAACTCTAGAAATTGGAGATATATAGTCAACATCCTTAACCTGTCGGAGAACCTAAATATAAACTCTTCATGTTTCATAAATACTTCATATTTCATAAAGTTGTCATAGATAGTTTAATTGCTTGAAAGTATGCCAAACATCCACTTATTTTTTTTCCTTTTTATGTATATGTAGCTTTTAATTACCTAACAAAGGGGGAGATCTACAAGTCTCGTCTTTGGTCTACTTATTAGCAATTTATATTGAGAAAAATAACATGTAGAGATATACTCTACTAGATGAGATAATAAACCCCCAATAAGAGGAGATAATAAACTTCATAAAAAAGAGACAATAAATTTGTTGTTATTCTCATTGTTGGATAGTTATACACGCCTCATTATTGAACTCATCCTAAAAAAGTTGTTCACCACCCCTCGTCACTGAAACACTAAGAAGAAGGACTTGGTTCAAGTATTAAAAGGCATAAAATTATAATTAAAATAACTACGCTACCACTTGAGTGACCATCTTTCTCTTAAACTCTCTCCAATTTTAAAAAGGATTGAAAGTTGATATTGAGTATTTGAAATTCATTGTCTAATCCATTCCCTCCTAAAATTCCTCTTAAAATTATGGACCTCACTATTTTTGTTCCTTCCACTTTTTTCTTCCTATCAAACAACTCAAAATTTTTTAATTTTCCTCCATTTTTTTCTTAAATTTTTTATTTCCTTTTCTATGAAACATTGCCTTAAGAGAGAATTTCCTCCTCATGGTATAGAAAGATGTACCTAATAATGAAAAACTAATAATTTGGTGGGTGAAATTGCAAACAATTTTGATTTAGAAAATCATCCTTTGTTGTTTGATGTTTTTTTCAAATCGAGTGCTCTTTGTTTTCTAATGGCAATTTTGGACCTTTGGACTTTGGTCCTTAAAGTTTGAACTAGTCGGGTACTGTGATTTGGTTTTGGTCTCTAATTTCCAACGTTGGCAATTATTATTTTTTTGGAGGGAGCGATTAAATTGTTTATTTCACTATTCAGTAGCAAAACACAACTGGTAACACGTGTTAATTTTTCTCAAAAATTCGATCATCACGACGATATTAATTAGGGTAATTAATGCTATGTTTGGTAGAAATGAGAACCAAAGGACAACATTATTTTCTTGTTGTTTTTGGTGGACGAGAAAAAGAGAGAAGAACGGAACTTTCTCATTTGTTTGGTAGGAGGAAGAAAGTTTTAGTTTTACATTAACGACTTAAAGAAAAAACATGGTACAAACCCTTTGCCTATTGCGTGTTACAAATCAAAATGTTTGTTAATTGGGTTATTGAACAACGCAAGGGACTAGTTTAAAGAAGTCGCAGAAAGAGGGAAAAAATATTTTGGAGGACAAGATAATTTTGAAGAAAGGAACCAAAATAATAATAATAATAATAATCAAGAAATGTTTTGGAGCTGATTGGATCTACATTTATGTTTAAGGTGATTCAACTGTTGGTAATGTTATAGAAGTATAATATGAAGCTTTTGAGCACTAACTATTTGGTCCATAATTTTCATTTTGGCACTTAAATTATTGATTTCACTATTCATTAGCAAAGCACCTGAAATGAGTAGCGGGACAACATTTAATCCCCCAAATTATGTAATAAAACAATCACTATAAACACGTTGCATCAATAAAAATCTAAATCAATTAATGTTTACAATTACATTGATTAAACTTGGATAGACTAAGAGCCACGAAAGCCTCCCATCTTGTGGGGAATGCATTAAAATCAATGATACGAACATAACACTACTACCAGCATGGACGAACAACCGAAAAAAAACACACTTGAACACAAAAATCTAAGACGCATGCACCTTGAGTTTCATATGATATTATTTATTGGAACCTACCAAACGAAATAGTTGGTCATGAATAGTTGTAGGTAGGACATCTTATTCTTTATAGCTTAAGGAACACAAACTCTTCAATGGCAGGAACTTGTCCTATTTTCTTAAGTGTCTCCTTATTTGGCTCTTCATCTACACCAATTGCCATGATAGCCTTTCTCCTTTGAGCAGTTCTTCCCACACTCATAAAGCTCACATTCACATTTTGCTGTGCAAGTATGTTCCCAACTTGGCCAATCATGCCCGGTTGGTCCACTTGTCTACACAAAATGAGGTTCCCTTCAAGGCTCACATCCACACCGAAACCTCCCACATACCTCAAGTAAGGCACCCCATATTTGACCTTCCCTTCAATGCTTATTTCTCCACTCTCCCCCACTGAGCTTGCAAACCTAGACTCGACGCCGGATATTTGTACCTGAATCGAGTCAACTGGGAACTCGGGCGACGAGTCAACCCTCACTCGCTCCTCGCTGATTCGGAGGCCTTTTTGTTTTGCAGTGTAATCTGCATTGACCAGATTGATGATAGAGGAAGATATGGGCTCTATGATGCCTTTTGTGATCATGGCCCGGAGAAGTCTAGTGTCAAAGTCATCTGGGTCTCGAGCTGTTTTGTAGACCACCCTCACGGATTTGATTCCGGTTCCTCCTGCTACCAATTGCATTGCCAACTTACCTAGCTTCTCGGCCAGAGCAACATATGGAGCCAACTCAGATAGAACCTGAGAACATGACTTGTATGTGTAAGTATTTATGTTTCATCTAAGAACCATTAGATTTAAAGTTATGTAGTGTCTATCATTATTCTTGTAGAAAATGACCTGCCAAGTAATAATGTTGTGTGTACTGCCAGCTGTGATGAACAATATGCATATGACAGTGTCAGACCCGAACAATGACATTTGGTGCACATAATATGGATGTAGTATTCATAGGTTGACACACATTCTAAAATCATCACAAATGTTGGCTATAAATTTCTTTAATTTTTCACCTTGAAATTCTTCTTGTAAAACCAGTTGACCTTCTGATTTTTAAAATTGTTACTCAAAGGTAAGAAAAACCAGTATAAAATGGGGTCCATTCTTCATATAAAGAAGTACCTAAAAGGATCCTGAAGAGAGAGGGGAAACAACATTTAAACGAAGAGCATCGACCATATGTTTACCTCAGGGGGAACCATTGGTGCATTGACAGCAGTTGCAGAAAGTTCACCCTTTAAAGCTCCGACTACAGCTTCTGCTATTTCTATGGCTACACCTTCCTGAAATATATGCATATCATTATTGGTATAGGACTACTGATTGGACTTTTTCTAGATCAGCAACCTATTTTTCAAGCGATTAGTGAAAATGTAATCACGAGTTTAGCCCGATTGATAACCATACTCACTTTTAATATTGAAATTTAAAGTCCCCTATCTTAGGGGAAAAAAAATTATCAATGAAAAATGAAACCTGTGCTTCTTTAGTGCTAGCTCCGAGGTGAGGTGTGACAATGACATTCTCATGTTGAACTAGCTTGCTGTCTTGCGGTGGAGGCTCCACTGTGAACACATCAAGCGCTGCCTGTTTACACAGTAATTCAATATATATATATATATATATATATATATATATATATATATGCATGAATTGGTATTCTATTATTCCCTCGTTTAAATGAAACTTGAAATGAAATTTGATAAGAGTGATCATTATGTGATCATAAAAACTGACATTCCCATTTCCTATTATCGTTTTAGACATTTTACTTTCCTTTGTTGTTCTTTGTGTCTACATATAACAAACAATTGATCCCACCAACTTCTTGTTATCCACCTTATTTGGAATAACAATAATTAAGGACTTATTTGACAATATTTTATGTTTTTCTATTCTTAAAAGTGAAATAAAGTGCGAGTTCAAAATGGGATTATCATGGGAAGGACATTGTAGTTAGGTAGCTTAACTTCGACTACTTTGTTTTATCGAAGGGAAAAAGCGGTCATATGATCTAAACATTCATTTAGGAATGTAATTTTCCAATATCATTTTAATTTTCACCTTATCCAACTCCACATTCATTCGAACGTACAATGGTTTTAAAATTTACAAATGGTTGGCAGAGTTGTTCGACAAAAACAGATTCCGTACTCAAAACGACATGATTAGATTAAAATAAACGACAACATTCTCTTTTCTCTATTAAGGAATCACAAGAGGGTAGAAAGACACATATAGATGTACGTACCTGAGCAACAACTCCACTATCAAGGGCTCTAACCAAAGCATCTTCGTCAATAACTCCACCCCTGGCAACATTAACAATCCGTACACCCTTCTTCATTTTCGAAAACGTTTCGTCGTTGAAGAGCTTCGAGGTGGCAGGAGTGAGAGGCATGTGGAGCGAGACGAAGTCCGCGGTGGAAATGGCCTGCTCAAACGACACCAAATCGACCCCGACGCCACGGGCTCTGTCAGCAGCCGCGTAGGGATCGTGCGCAATCACATGCATTCCTAGCCCTTTCGCACGCCTAGCCACCTCCGATCCAACTTTGCCAAACCCCATAACTGCTAATGTCTTTCCCACCAGTGACACTCCTACGTACTTGTTTCTTTGCCATTTTCCTGCACAAACCAAAAATTTAAAATTTTCTTCACTTGGTTGACTTAAGGGAGATAGATATAGACAAAATTGTTTTGCATAATCCGAGCATGACAAATTCACGAACCTGAGTATTAGTTTTGTTGACATACGCAGAAATTCAATAATATAGGTTGTACCAAAATAATTGGCAACAATTAGAGTTTAACGTGTAGATTGTTTTTCCGAATCATAATATATAGAATATAGTAGTGCTCACTTAATTTGGATTAATGAAATTGCTGACATATATTCTAAAATTCATCCATGTATTTGGTGCTTAAATCTTGCAAATAACAATAAATGATACACAAGTT
Source organism: Parasponia andersonii (assembly GCA_002914805.1). Taxonomy (NCBI): domain Eukaryota; kingdom Viridiplantae; phylum Streptophyta; class Magnoliopsida; order Rosales; family Cannabaceae; genus Trema; species Trema andersonii. Next base: position 813,850 of record JXTB01000032.1, read on the forward strand.
ATAGGTTTAACGTGACAAGTGAACTGTCAACGCCCTTGGTCAAAAGTTAATAAATATATTCTTTATTACCTTTCATTGAATAATAACAAAGATACTTCTTTAGATCAATATATAGGATCTAACAAAAGTTGTATCGTTTTAGTATAAAATGTTTTTCTTCTTCTAGGCATGAGTTGGAAAAAAGCTGCCTTTTCTTTAGGGATTACATTTTTATATCTTACGTTTTTAAGCCTTTATTTAATTTATATTTTATGATTTGATTATTATCACCATCAAAATACAGAATTAAAATTTGAATCGATTTTATATGTCAAACACCAATTTTAATCATTGAGTTTACTAAAATATTCTTTTAAAATTTAAAGATATATATTTTAAAAATAATTTAAAATTTTAAACTAATTAAAATTAATAAATAAATTTATATTTAAAAACAAATTAAAAATGCAACCTAGTCTTTTCTAATATCTATTAACTAAGCTTTAAATTTTTATTATTTTTAAATAAATATCTTAAAGTTTAAAAAGGTATTTTTACCTTTTTAGTAAATATATGTCCAAATTTGTGTTCGACTAATAGAGAATATAAATTTGTTGAAAGTATAAATCTAAAAATTTAATGTTGATAATAAATAAGATATAAACTAAACAAACAACCCAATACAATATATAAAATGTAATTTATACCTTTTTATTATGTGACGTTTACTTTTAATGATCCAAAAGATAAGTAACTTGAAACAACAAGAGTGTTAAGGTCAAACAGCTACCAATCTCATTAGAATCTCATTGGTGGAGCTCACATGAGTTCCACGTCTATAGGACCACCCTAATAGCCGATTAAGATCCGTTTAATGGTAGAATTTCTTTTGTGCAAGCAACTTAAACGACCTAACCCAAAAATAAATAAATAAGTTCATAAATGCTTTTTTTTCCCCTAATTTCTTCTAGTATGTTGTATTAATGAGTATTGCTCGAATATTCAGCATTGTATAGATATGCTTTGAATCTAGCCAATATCTACCAAAACAAAATATTAGGTAGATCTCTAAGACTCAAACGTGATGTTGATTCTTTGTTTCCCATTTCCACAATAATTAATGAGCAACTTGCATATACTTTATAATCAAAAAGATTGAGGTTTTACCAAAAAGCCAATGGTCAAACCCATATTAATAGGAAGCAAAGGGTAGTAGGGTACACATATGCATGTGATAAAATAGCTTATGGTCATATTCCAAATAATCTAATATTGGCTTTTTTTTTCACTTTTTTTTTTTTTTGGCAGGAAATAAAATCGAGACTATCACTATGGCACTATGTGCAGCAGCTTCTTGGGAAATATAGGCTATATGAATATTTATATATATATATATACCTATAAAATATGTTCATGTCGTTTAGTGTATGTGTCGATGCAAAAGCATCAAAGACACTTCCGCTAGGGACAGCGACACATCACATTATTTAAGCCTACCTACTTTTAGTCTTTTTAGTTAGAAACGTCAGAGTTCACACCTAACTTTACATTTTTTTTTTAATTTTTTGGGTGGGTGGGGTCATTCCCTATAAGAAAGGAGAGCCGCAAATCGGCCCCACTAGCTATGGCGGACTGAGACGTTTATGCACTAGCAAATACCCTTTTGATATTTCTCGTCTTGAAGCAATTGAGCAAAAAAAGAAAAAATTAATTCCTATTTCTCTTTTTTTTTTTTTGAAGCAATATTTCTAATATTATTTTTTCTCTTTGTTTTCCAAGTTGAACTCATAACATTATTTGATACTTTTTTAAAAACTTTTTGGGTAAAATGTTATAGTTAGATCGAGAAATGACATGTTTAGTGGATCTAAAGTCTAAACTAATTATTATCTTATGGCAATAAGATTCACTCAGTAGTACCACAAAGATATATGTATACCCACTAAATGACAACTTTGGTAATCTATTTTAAATAGACATAGGGTTTGAAAATTGAATACAGCAAAGAAAAAAAAAAAAAAAAGGACACCCTTTGAATTAGTATATTTTGGCCTTTTTTTTTTTAGGAATATATTTTGGTCTTTTAATACCATTAGGCTATAGCTTTTTTTTTTTAAAGGACCATTAGGCTATAGCTACTTACCAACAAATATATAGATTCCTTAACCATGAATTTTGGAGTCAAATTAAAAACTTCAGAAAGTATCTTGTTATATTCCAATATAAAAAATTTTAATACCATTAGGCTATAGCTTTTTTTTTTTAAAGGACCATTAGGCTATAGCTACTTACCAACAAATATATAGATTCCTTAACCATGAATTTTGGAGTCAAATTAAAAACTTCAGAAAGTATCTTGTTATATTCCAATATAAAAAAGAAAAAGTCTCTTGGGATTATGTGTCTGAAAATTTGGGTCAGATCTTGCATTGGCTGCGTGCGTGTATTTTGTGAATTAAAAATAAATAAATATATAAATATATTTTGTAAATATAACAATAAAACGGCAAAAAAAAAAAAAAAACATTTCTTCCAATAAAAAATAAAATTAAAAAAAAAAACAACCGAAATTGCTTTCTAGACAGAGATTTACTTTCTCGCACGAAGACGCGCACCCTTGGATCTCTAATGGATTTCCCGAGAATAAAACAAGTTAATTAATTAGAAACTCCAAAAATGCATAAGATCCGATCTACGAATTTACTAATGCTAATTATGCCAAACAACAAATTCAGCTACCAATACCATTTTCCTCAAACAATTTTTTTAAATAAATAATTTGACACTATTTGTACGTAGAGAATTCTTTTGTTGAACATTAGTGTTTTTCTTTAAAAAAAAATAATAATAATAACTCTCATCGTTACCGACTAATTTTATAGTATCCACTATTATTAAATTATCACAACCCGTCAATAAAAAAAACAAATAAATAAAGGAATAAGAATCTTACCGGCTTTAATCGACGCATCTGCCTGCGCAACGTTCCGCGCCATTGCGGCCAGCAGCGCAATCCCATGCTCGGCGGCCGCGACGGTGTTGGCGGTGGGAGCATTAACAACCAAACACCCGAACTCCGTCGCCGCCGTCAGATCCACGTTGTCAATACCAACACCGGCCCTACCAACCACCTTCAACCGCCCGTTGGCGGCCTCGAACACCTGCCGCGTCACCTTGGTCCCGCTCCTCACGATCAACGCGTCGCATGCCGAGATCTTGGCGCAAAGATCGTCCGGCGACATGTCGTACACGCACTCCACGTGGCCAAACTCGCGCAGAACTTGGAGACCGGCTTCTCCGAGTTTCTCGGAGACCATGATGGTTGGCCTCGAGATAGGGGAAAGAACGTCATCTGGCCACGAGTTCTTGTCTATTGTTGTCGTTTTTGTAGTTGTTGTTATCGTTTTGAGGGCGCTTTTGATGGCATTAAGAGAATAATTGGCATGATTGATAGAATGTTGTTGTTGATGGTGATTTTGCTTCAAGGAACTGACTAATGGTTTTGATGTGTTGTGGAGGAAAGAGAGAGCAGAGGGTTTTGATAATTTTGGTGATTGTGAAGATTGGGAGATGAATATTGAGGAAGAGGAGAAGATCTTGTGTTTGGTGGAAGAGGAAGCCATGGAAGATTAATATTTAGATCTTTAGTTAATTCTTCCCCCTTTTTTTTCTTCTCTGTATAGGGAACATGAAGAAGAAGAAGAAGAGTAAAATTAGTATATATAAGAATAGAAGTTCTAATATAGTCCCAAGTATATATGCACATGCTATTAATTAAAATTAAGACATACAACCATAAGTTACTGTATCTAAAAATAGACAATATCCTTTTCTTCAAGACAAGAAAAAAATAGACCATATTTTTTAATTTTTTTTTCTTTTTTTGGGTGTCTGGATAGTTTTAGAATTTTTTACAGCCTTGCGTTATGCATGCATCTAGCCTATTAAGAAGGAAGATGCATGGATTTAATTTCTTGTCCTTTTCTGTGCCCTATTTCCTATAAATGCAAATATATATATCCTTAGAGAAGACATAACTCCCATACACACACATATTGACATATCTAAACATAGTTACTAACTTAGCATTTCCTAGGTGTAATCACAGTAAAAATAAATATATAAAATTATTCAAAATACAAGTTAACCTAAAATAATTTATAGTCTTTATAAGTTTGCAAATGTAGGCAATGATATTGTCGCCAAATTGTGGGAAAAACTTTGTAATTTTTTATAGGAGGATGTATATGATATCATAAAAGGCATTCATTATAATCAAGTTGTGGAGCTTCAGCCATCTGCAACTTGGTCAATATCTTTCACTGTGGACCAACCACTTAAGCACTTCTTCTTTTTGTGGGTCCGAGTCCTCACTGAGATTTTTTATCAGTGGATGATCAAGGCCTCGTAAATAGGAGAACATAAATATATTATATAATTCTGAGATTAAAGTGCACCTTTTTTTTTTTCAGTACAAGAAGAAAATTTTTATTTCTAATTTTTTATATACAGAATAAAGGCACTAGATTATAAAACTACGCAATCATTCATTCGGACAATAATGGATGAATTGTATTTTTTTAGGTTTTATAAATAAATTAAAGAAGGGTGGAAGGACATATAAGTAGAGAGTTAACTTCGTTTATGATCACTAACAACGTCATCAAAAATTTCTCTCTTAAAGTATAATACAAAAATTTCATTCATCTATTTAGTGTCTAATCCGTTTCTCATAGTAATTATAGGCTATAGCAAATATACTATCTCTAATAGTAGTTGCAATAGATAAAATTAGTGACAATGTAATTAGAGGATAGTTTGATACGACTGTGTTGTACCGACAGTTCTGTTATATTTTTGTCATAGTTATGAGAGAAAATAGTTCAGGTATTTAGTAAATTTAATTTATATAATTATTGTACTGTTTAATAGTAATATCTAGTACTTAATAAACTATAAATTATGTATGTTATAAAATATTATTTTAAATAAATTATATTATAGTAGCAGAATCAGTTTTAAAAATAATTAATTTTTATATTATTTCTCAAATTTTCTTTAAAATAACGTTTTTATAACAACTTCTAAAATCTATGGATCATAAAACAGTAACTTACTAAACGCTCCTCTAATATTTAAAACCTATAATCGGAATCTAGAAGTAATTACAAATGGTACATTAATGGATTCACATTGGATTCACATTTTCTTTCTTATTTGATCCTTTTTCTTTTTTATTTTTGCAACCTCTCCTTGTCTTTCAATTCCATAAACTCCTTATTTAAGGGCATAAATTAATAATGAAGTTGATCATCCTGGGTCATTCGTCTATTGTAGAAAACTCAGCCAAATGGATTAACTTTTGAATTGTGATCAAAAGCAATATACAATTAATAATCTATCTGGATATAAACATGCCACAAAGATAATCACCTCAGTATTTAATCATTGTTTACATATTTTGTCCAAAGATGTATTATTCAAAATATACTGATTCTTTCTCGAATAGTGCCTTTGTCAATACGTTCCTAACTCTTACTTCTCGTATAGAATATGAACCTGATAGTATATAACTTAATTCCATAAACTCTAGGTAGTTTTTGCTTCACATCTTTGTTTAGAACTTGTCCGTTATACACAACAATTTCAAAGACTTAATATATAGATGAAAACATGGTAATCAAACTCATTAAAATACTATAGCCAGCCACACCAATTTCAACCCGTTTAAGGAAAATATTTTAGTTTGGGCTTCTTTTACATAAAATTTCATCATTAAGTTTGAAGGGCTTCAACAATATGATGTCATAATGCTTCAATTAGGTTTGAAAGAGCATGCGATATACTAGTAAACAACCTTAACAGTGATGCGATTCAAAATTATTTTTTTTTTGGGTCACATATAGCTAGTAAGATTTAAATATTGAAACAGATGACAAAAACAACAAACGTAAAAAGCACATATGTGTTCCGTTAGAATGTGTTTTGAAACTGTTAAATACTTGCATCATCATAACTTTGTCCTCGTGTTCTAGGCATGCTTAGTCCATATCCTAAAAATAAGCTATCAATCGAGAGATCTATAGTACTAGCTAGTAACATGTGCAATACAAACGTTTTAAACATGCGCCCATATGTTGTTCTTTGATATGCAAAGAAATACCATGAAACTAGCTATCAACTAGAATAGAAAATAATGCATCTTTCAACGTCCTTTCTTGAAAACATTAATAATTTAAACCATAGTAGTATTGTGCGATTAGAAATTTGCAACAAAATTGCAACCTATTATTCACCAGGTTTTCCCGGAAATGTGCAACCAAATTTCCTGAATCGAAACAATATGAGATCCACATTTCAAGAGCCATGAAAATCAAAGATAATATTTTAGAATATTTCATTTCCTAGAGGTAGATTTTTATATATTTGATATATTTTCATAATCTTTTAGGCCAAAAACTAGCAGGTCCAATTCAGTTAGATACTAGATTGGATTAGATCGGTTCAATTAATTCTTTATGCACTTGTGGATCGGTTTGTTTCGCAAAATGCACATCTAATCTTAAATTGGATAGATGATGGATAGACAAAAATACTTATGGACCTATGAATATCCCTAAATAAGAATGTAAGAAAACCTATATTAAATATTTATAATTTAAAGACTTTATTCACTCACTGATAACTTTTTTTCCGCTGTTCAAAATCTCAAATTGAAATGAAATCCAATTAAGAACAAAAAATAATAGAATTAGGGATGGTCGCTGTGTGATTTGGCAGTGAATTAGTAAAAGAATTCACCAATCCACAAATCGGATTAAAAGACTACTTAATCACGTATTTAGATTTATAGAGTTAAATGCACCACACCACAAATATATATATATATATATATATATATATATATATATATATATATATAGTGTTGTGGTGCGGTTAAATCTCATAAAATAAGTAGATAAAACTTATTTGTTACATTTTAAAAAAAAAACAATAAACATAAAGTACATAAATAGACAAAATATTTAAAATTTATGTAATTACGTACATGAGGTTGAGTGCATGATAGTTGTCAAATAAATATATATCCTATTATATAAAAAAAAATTAGTTAAAAATTTACATATAGTGCAGTGTGTCTAACATTGTTTGACAAACCGCACTGCACCACATAGTAGAGGCAAAGAGAATCCAAACGCACACCACAAAGAAAATTACATAAAGTACACATGGTTGAGCGCATGCTCGAGCTCATATAAATATCCTATTAAAGTTTGACATCACAAAATTTACTAAAGTATTTAAAAATTAAATTAAATTTATATGTAATGTAGAGCGTTAGGCGACTCAATGATTAAGTTGAACGCCCCTAAACTAAATCATCTTCATTCATTTTTCCTTTTCTTCTCTTTGCTTTTTTTTTGGGGGGTGTTTGGGGGGGAGGGGAGAATAACTGATCAAACGAACTAATTCTCTCAAAAGTACTAAACAAGGTAAAAATCAGCAAAGTACAGCTAATAAAAGAAATAATAAAAAAACAAAAATAGAAAGGAATCAGTGGAGACGGTAATTCCAACTTTATTTCATTCCTTTTCTGATTATCTTAATCTAGAGTGCTAAGATATCAGTCAGTCAAAATTATTGAAAGGAAAAGAAAGACATAATTAAAGCTAGTTTTAATTACATGACTTTTTTTTCAACGAAGTTAAAATTTCGAGTTAAATGTTAATGTATTTGGAGTACAGTATTCATTTACAATTACATCATCCGAATTTTCTATCCTCAAAGAATAAACGAATCAAGTAAATCAAAAACGAACCAACCAAACCAAAAGGGCATTCTACCAAGAGAAACCATCTACTACTCTTCTACTACAAAAGTACTCAGCTGAGGAAAACTCAAAACAAAAGCAGAAGGAAAAAAAAAAAACCAGCAAGAAACTGACTCAGGTTCTTTTAGCTCTATGGAGAATAAATTGATCACTTATTTCTCATTCTTTCTCGGATTATCTTCAAACCAACATATCTGCCAAGGGAAAACCAAGCACAAATTTGAGTCAAGCCTCTTGATTTTCATGACATTGAGCTAAAAAAACTCACATAAAGGAGAGAGACCGTGTCTTACCGTCCAAGCATCATAACGGTAGCTTGAGGATTTGTCCCTGGCGAAAGAACAAACGTCGAACCATCCACGATTCGCAGCGAATTGATGCCGAAAACTCGATGATCAGCATCAACCACCTTCCCAACTAAGCATCCGCCATGGTAGTGCCATATGGTGCTAACTGTCCTGCGGCAGAAATCCGCCATGACCTCATAGTTGGACTGATCCACGGGCAATGCAGGCCCTATGAATCGAAAATCCCGATTCCCAAGGCCATCCCGGAACTTGAACTCGTCCATGGAGCTACTCCTGAGCAAATCTCCAATCGAACGAGTCCCATTCACACACTTCTCCATGTCCACAGGGTTGTGGAAGTAGTTGAACCGAATAATGGGGCTGACTCTAACATCCGTCGAAGCCAGCGAGAACGAACCTATCGAAAGAGGCCCGTTGATCTTCGCCATGAGGGTAGCTACCGTGAGGTAGAGAGGCGAAGAGGGTGTCCGGATGAAGACGGTGCGAGCCGGGGCAGCAAAGGGGATGACATTGGAGGCTGCTTCAATGTAAGCCCCTGATGGAGTAATTCCCACCACTTGAATCAGTGACTGTTCCAAAGGCATAGGAGGCACAATTGAGATACTATTCCTAGGATTGTCATAGAAGAACTTCCCAACATAAGGAAGATCATGTGCAACCGGGATTCTCCAAGAGGAGAGATAGCCTCTTGGACCAATTCCACTCAACAAAAGCAGCTGAGGACTCCCAATTGCCCCAGCAGACACCAACACCTCCCCATTCCCCCTCACCATTGCATTGTGACACCTCCCTCTCCTGTCCCGGAACATGACTCCGGTCGCCGATTTCCGTGACCCCGGATAAGTATTCGAGGCCAGGAGAATCTTCTCCACACTTGCATACACAACAACCTTGAGATTACTCAGTCTTGCATAGAACAAAAGGTCAGCAGCACTATGTCTCCTCCCGAAGCTATCAAATATGGAACCACCAACCTTGGTCCCCAACAAGTGGTCCAAACTAAACCCGTTATAGGGATTGACACCTACCTCTTGTAACCCATCTCTGACCCCCAATTGCCAAGTCTTGAGCTCTGGCCTGAACACGATTTTCCTCTCCACCCACTCGAAGGAATCGTTGACCATCTTCCTATCCCAGTCAACGCCCGATTTTTGGTAGAACTCTTCCTCTGCTCGGCTGTAGAACCCGGCGTTTATGGCGCTGCTCCCGCCAAGAACGCGGCCCCGGGCGTTCGGGACGCCGTCCTCGGAAGTGAAGACCTGCGCGGGAGAGTCGTACGCGTCGGCGTCCGCTAGTGTGGTCAAGAAGCCCTCTTGGAACATCACGTTCCGGTCCCCGTAGGGGGGCCCCCCGCGCTCCAGGACGAGCACGCGGAAGGCATGTGACAGGGTCGCGGCCAATGGGCACCCGGCCGTACCGCCGCCGACGACGATGTAGTCGAAGTAGTCCTCGGATGGGAACTGGGTCGCGTTGAGCACGAAACTGCGGTAATTGGCCTCTGCCCATTTGATTTCAAGTCAAAATAACACTCACCCAGATGACAAATGTTTGATTTTTCATTTTTTTCCCACGGTTTCTCGAGAAACAAACAGAGAAGAAGAAAAGTGTTTTGAGTGAGAAAATGAGTTACCTAGACGGGGGATTTGTTGTGTGGAGGCGGGAGAGACGATGGTAGCGAAGAACGTGAGCAAGAAGAAGAGCCAATGTTGTAAGGAAAAGCCAGTGAATCTTCTCATTATAGAGTTTTCTTGGTGGTTCTTGGAGTAACGGTAAATTTTCTTGGTGTTTTTTGTTTGGAGGGAAAGAAAATGAGATCAGGAAAACCATAGGTTGAAGTGGTGAAATTCAAATAAACAAAAAAAACATAGAAAAAACATAGACGAGGCCGAGGTTCGTTAGTTTTATCAGTTTGGCAGAGAGGAAAGAAAATAGGTAGGAAGGAGAGGAAAATATTTTCTCTCGATATTTGATATTTGGTACATAATGTGGAAAAATAATTATTATATTTTAAAATGAATATTTTGTTATTTTTATTAAAATTCTAAAAATGGTATACAAAATTTGGTAAATTTATTTTAAAATATGAGTAAAATATTTTTTTTCTAATTTTCTTTATAAAAAAAATTTAAATAGATCACATCACTTTTTTTTTTCCCTACCAACCAAGTAAAATATTTATTTCTCTCCACTTTTTCATTAAAATTTTTCTTTTCTCTCCTTATTTTTCTTCCTACCAAACATAGCAATTCATCTAAAATCAAACTTTTACTAATCCTCAACCCACCTGGCTATTATTAAATAACATTTATTTTACTTGATTTAATTACATCATTACCCTGAACTAAAAAGCCAAAAAAAATTAACACTACATTTTATTTTTATTTTGTTGAATCAATAACACAACTAGTTTCGAACACAACATTTTAAGTTATAAAATTAAGTTAAAACTTTTATTAAAAAAAAAAGTTAAAAACAAAAGGAAAAAAAAAAAAAAAAAAAAAAGAAGAAAAGAAAGGACAAAGAAAAACGAAAATAAAATAGTAGTTTTCATTTTTAATAAAGGACGAAGGCATAATTTTGAAACAAGTATTAAAATCAACTACCAAACGTTGATGTACTTCGAGTTGTGTTCCTTTTTCTTTGTTTTTGTTCTCCTAAAGAAGAAAAAATAACAACGGTCCTAAAACTATCTCGAGTATTTTGCATTTTCATTTTGCTAAAAGTGTTGAACATATTTAGTAAAACATACACACAGTAGTTTACATTTCTAACAACATCACCCATACCATATGGTAAAATAATTTATAAATCAAGGTAGTTTGACGTGAATATTTCCTTAAAAAGTTGTTTGGTATGGTAATCTTTAAGTAAAAATAAGTATTTCAATATATCCTTATGTTTGATACCATTTTAACATTCAATAAAGTAATCGTATCGGAGAATCAAATCCTCTTAAGAAACTGTATGGTATGAGATTATCTTTATGTAAAAATGAGTATTTTAATGCATCTTTATGTTTGATACCATTTTAACATTCAGTAAAGTAATCACCTCGGGAATCAAATCCTCTTAAACGAGAGTCATTTTAAAGTTACTAAAACATGTAGATTTTAAATACTCTTAATCTCAAACTCACCCTAAAAAATGAAACAAATAAAATATGACATCCTGAGAATCATAATAAATTATTTTATTTTGTACTAAAAAATTTTATTATTTTATAAGCAATTTAATTTTATAATTATTTTTTAATTTTAATTTAATCACGTTCCTATACGCAACCAAACACAGTTACATCATAAGAATCAGAGACAAGATTACTGTATGCAACCAAACACAATTATTCTAGATATTAGACAATCATATTATCATTTTCAGCATTCTCATTAATTTGAAAACTGGGATTACTTTTACCAAACGGCCCCTAGATAAGATCATCTTAAAGTTATCAAAACATGTAGATTTTAGATGACCATCTATCTAAAACTCACCTTAAAAAATGAAACAAAAAAAAGTACAACATCTCAATAATCATTACAAATTATTTTATTTTACGCTAACAAATTTTATTATTTTATAAACAATTTAATTTTATAATTACTTTTTAAGTTTAATTTAAGTATATTCCTATGCGCAACCAAACACAATTATCTAATACCACGAAATCATAAACAAAATTACTGAGTGCAACTGAATATCAAACATTCATATTACCATCTTCCTGTTAATCTCAAATCTTGGATTACTTCTACCAAACTACCCATAAGTGCGTCCAATTCTCCAAACCCACCAAAAATGAGAAAGTAGACCAAAAAAACAAAAAAAATCTTGCTCCAACAGGTATAACAGCCTATTTTGATGCCCTGCCAGAATTCAGGATAGTAAAATATATAACCAATTACCAGCAGAACAAAGTTGGAGACCAAAAAAAAATAATAATAATAATAAAAAGATAAAATGAGAGATTTTGCGTTTATGATAGATTTGAATTTATCCACTAATCCGTAATCGAAAAAAGAAGAATCAAACGATAAAACGCTTTGACCAAATTAATGCTAACAACAAAGTATGAATTTTGCATTTGTTTTTCAGTATTTATTCAGCTGTTAACTAATAAAATTGAGAACAAATTTAAACTCTTAAATGATACTTACCCATTAGAAATTCAAGAGCTTTATCCAATTAGTTCAGTTAATAAAATATTCTCAGCATGAATCTCATTAAACATATATTAAGACCAAGTCAAACGTTACTTTTAGTTATTACTAAGAGCACAGAGGTTATTTCAGTTTCAATTGAAAGAGAAACAATCAAAATTCCAGGACCTTATGACTGAGTTCCTTCTTCATTGACAATCTAATCATGAGACTCGCAAAAGTTGAACACATGAATAAGAAGAGGATGTGAATCATCACCTATTGTTATTTATTTTGTTATTCCTGAATCCTGATAAGTAAACATGGCATTCCACTAAAACGTTAACTAAATGAATTCATCCAGCAATAGAACACGAACACCATAATATCATATCCTAACCCCAAAAGAATGAAGTGTAATAACTAATTATTAGAATTGGAGAATCAATCAAGTTTCCATAACAGGTGGCACTGCGCCATAAGAAACAATGAAGATACATGAGACATATGGTCCTCATTCCTCACCATAAATGAAACAAAAGTTTTCACAAGACCTGAAACTCTTGCCCTCAAAAGAAAACTAGACATGGGGGTTTTATCCCTATAATTCGAACAAAACCCACTCCAGCTTTCTGCTATTTCCGTACAGAAAAAGGTTAATCCGGGACGTAGAGCGGTAAAATAGTAAGGAAGAGAGAATATCTGCAAGTCTAATACTCGTAATCATGATAGACAAAAAGAGATTCGTTCCATTAATATTGTAAAGGGCGTATATCTAAAAAGATCAAATGTACCCACTTAACCATTACCTTAACCATTACCTTGATGAGTTCGAAGCTCATGCGTTTAATATGGATTCTTCAAAACAGTGCTTAATAATGACACGTCTATTTGTCTCGATAATTTAATTTGGCCTCATTGAATTATAATTATAATTATTGACCCATCTAAAAATACCAAAATCAGAATAATTTAACCAAAATTAGGGAAAAGGGGAAAAAGGACAGAACCCCACAAGCCATTTTAGCCTCTTTATTCTAGTGTGATTAAACTAAATCGAACCAAATATACTTTCAAAAGTAGGAATTCCACTTGAAAAGGAAAGTGGTATTTGAGCCTAGAATAGAATACATTCAACCGTTAGTCGATTTTTCTTCAACTGGTAAAAACTAAAAATATATATATAAATTAAAAATAAAAACAACCAAATATTATGATTTTGGGGGATAGAATGAATGATTGATTTGTTTGACTAAGCAAGGAAATGGAAAGTGAGAAGAAATACAAAAGTTTCTCCCGATATTTCATAGTAACCAAATCCATCCAAACGACCCATCATTTCGAAAATTACACAAAATCATTACTGTCATCCTTAAAAATTTAAGAGAGAAACAAACAAAGGAAAATGAAGAACGAAAATTAATTTGACATAAAGGAAAGAGCACTAAAGCTAAAAGAAGCTACAGCTACGAAGGGAGTGGGCGTGGAGGAGGAGGAAGAAATTGATGGACATTGTTATGCACCTGGTTGGCCCCGGTCATGTTCTGGGTTATGAACGGATGACGCAGCAGCCTCGAGGCGGTCCACCGCCGCGACGGCTCCCTCTGCAGGCAGCAGGCGATGAAATCCCTGAACTCCCTCGACGCGGTGGCCGGCGCCTCCGGCGGCTGCGACATGCAGATGGCCCACATTAGGCTCGCCCAATCGCCCTGCCGCCCGACCGCGAAGGGGAACCTCCCGAGATAGAACTCGAGGATGCTCACGCCGAGGCTCCAAATGTCCCCGGCGTAGCCATCGTACTGGCCGTGGTTGAGATCGGTGTTGATCCTCTCGGGACTCATGTAAGCAATGGTCCCGACCGACGAATTGCAAGGGTCCATGGTCTGCTCCAGGATCCGGCTCACCCCGAAATCGGCGATCTTGACCTGCTTCCGGACGTTGATGAGGAGATTCGAGGGCTTGATGTCCCGATGGACGATCCGACGGCCGTGGAGGTAAGCGAGCCCGCGGAGGGTCTGGCGGGCGAGGTCGGCGAGGTCCTGCTCCAGGGGGATCTTCTGGCCCTCGAGCGAGCCGCAGTCCATGAACTCGAGGAGGACCTGGATTTCGCCGTTGTGGTCGAACATGTCGTGGCACTTGACCACGTTAGGGTTATCGACGTCGCGGAGGATCTCGATCTCGCGGCAGATCTGGCGCCGGACCGACTCCTCGTGGTTGCCGTAGATCACCTTGAGGGCGTAGATCTTGCCGGTGGGTCGGTGGATCACCTTGTAGACCGTCCCGCCGGTGCCGCTCCCAACCCGGCTCACCCGCTCGAGCTCCGAGAAGTGGATGAGCTGCGTGCCGCTGCTGCTGACGCTGCCGCAGCTGTTGCTCCCATGGTGGTTCTGGTTCTGGAAGGGACCACCACCGCAGGACGACGAGGACGAAGGAGCGGAGGTCGGAGGAAGAGGAAGAGGCACCGCCAGAGACGGGTCCCGCTGGGGGAGAGGTAGGGTTAGGTCAGGACGGCGTCGCGGCTTCCTGGATGGGGTCGAACCAGACGAAGGAGACGACGAGGAAGAAGACGAAGGCGGCGGTGGTTGAACCGGTCTCATAACTCACCTCTCTAAAGTTTTTTCAACTTGGTGTTGAATTATTGAATCGGCTTGCTTCTTTCTTTCTCTCTTTCTTTTTTCCTTTCCTTTCTCTGCGTCGAAACACTCTCGCTCTCTCTCTCTCTCTCTCTCTTTTCTCTCTCTAATGGTCGAATAGCTATTTTTTTTCTCTCCCTTTTTTCCCTTCAAAGAAAAAACAAAACAACCATAAACATTTATTTATTGTTGTTGATATTTATTTATTTCTAATATTTTTGAAATCGATAACAAATTGGGTTTGGGTTTGGGTTTGGGGCGCGTTGATTTTGATTTTTCTGATCAATCAAAGCAAAATCCAAGCCATGACTTGGGAACGAGGAAAAGGGAGGAGAATAATAAAAGGGAGGAATTTTTCTACGGGGAGAGAGAAAGTTCCAGGAAGGAGAAGAAAAGGGTGGAAAAAATAGAAGCCGAAGAAAATTGGTCAAAGCTAAGCCGAAGTAGAGAGGAGAAGTAACAAAGAGAGAACTTGGGGGTGATTGTATTGGTAATATTAAGATGGCGGAGGGAGATGAGAGAGAGAGAGAGAGAGAGAGAGAGAGAGTGTGTGGGAGGGGTTGCAAATGAAAGAGAGGAATCGGGGGATTTTGATAACAAAGGGATGCGATAGAGATTAGTGGACAGCGATGAATGTGATTGGACATGCTTAGCGTGGGGTCCAGCGACTGAGGGGCGTGACCCGTAGATTTTGGGTATTGGGTGTAGTTTTGGTTAAGGGTTCGGAACCCAAAATCCACTGAACCCAAACCGAACTCAACCAGTCAACTCATGGTTGGTTGGTTGGTTGGTTGGACTGGGTTGGGTTGGGTTGAGTTGGGTTGGGTTGGCCCTTTGGTCTCTTGGCTCTTGGCCAATGCTGATGGCCAGAACACTTCTGCTTTGCTGCCTTCTTCGCCTACCATTCTTTCTAATGAATGTCAGAACAACTGAGTTCTACGGTTTTCATGGGTGTGTAATGTTTGGACAATTTACGCGATTATTATATAAATTTGGATACGATATTAACTCAATAGGAAAAAAAAAAAAAAAGAAAGAGATATATTTGGATTTTTTTTCCTATACCAAGAAAAAGCAGAATCCAATTGGATTTGTTTTGTTTTATATGTCAATTGGAGCATTTAGGATAATGACCGATTTTTTCGTATAAATTTAGTTTCTCGATATTTTTTTGTTTTTAAATTTCAAAATATATTAGTTAATATATTTAGTATACTAAATAAAAGGATTAAATTTGGGATAATTATTTTGATGAAATGCTTAATATATTCTATTGTTTTTTTATAAATAACAAAAATATCTTTTTGGATTTATAAATTATTACAAAGTTCACTTTTTTTTTTATTTTATTGAGTCAAATTGATATACAAAGTACAACATTAAACAACATAAACGAAAAATGGTTTTAGATATTAGAAAGCAAGAGGTAAGTTTTGCTCCCAAACGACGACAAAAGAATAGCCATTAAACGAGATTTTAAACTGTATATAATTTACGTATACGTGTGAATGTATATATATTTGAGAGATGAAGAGAATGTATATATATCTGAGAGATGAAGAAAGTATCGGAAGTATCGGAGTCTCTCAACGAAGAAACTGTTAGGGTTAATGGCATATTTGGTCCTTAACTATCTTCGTTGAAGTAATTAAAAAAAAAAATTAGTTCCTGAAGTTATAATATGTAATTAAATCCCGAATAATCATTTCAGTGGCAATTTTGATCCAATTGACAACTTTGAATACTGACAGAACTGATCACGTTAGACGCATGTGACACTAGTTAGTGTCCAATGAAGTTAATTTATAATAATTTATTTATGTACTTATTAGTTCTAGCAAACACTATAAACGTCTCACAAAATGGAACATTATTTGAGGAAAGAACTTTCTAATTTTTGATGGATGACATAAGAAAGCCAAGATTTTTTTTTTTTCAATAAGTAAAAACACCAATCAAACTCGGAAGGAAAAAGGTTAAAAAACGAGAAAAAAAAAGGGCTTATATGGCATTGTCTTTTATTTTCTGTTCTTAATAAAAACTATTATTTTTATTTAAAAAAAAATAGTAGGTGTTTTGTAAATATTTTCTAAAAACAGTTTTTAGGGGAAAAAAGGTTATATTTGTATTGTAGAAAAATATTTTGAGAGAGAAAGTTAAGAGAAAATGAAGAGAGATTAATTCAGGTCAAAGAATAAAGAAAGAAAAAATCTGAAAAAAGGGTAATGAAATATAGTAAAGAATGATAAAGTAATAAAAGAGTGAAAAAATACAAAATTAGGAGAGAAAATGAATAAAGAGAAACAAATAATACTTCCAGAGAGAAGATAAGAATGATAAGAAGCTAAGGAGTTAGAATAAAAACTGAAAAAGTTATAAGAAAACAAATAACAATAAAGAATGATAAGAGAGAATTTGATTAAAAAAATAAGAGAGGAAAGGTAACGAGAGTAAATAAAAAGAGAGAAAATACTAGGAAAGATGAAGGGTAAAAAATATTTAGAGAGAATTAAGAGAAAGAAAGTAATGATTGAGAAAATAATAAATTATAGAACGATAAGAAAGAAAATTATAAAAGAGAAAATGAGTATAATGAAAGTTATGTAAGAGCATGATTTTTTTTCAAAGAAAACATTTTGAAATCCACATTTTTTTCTTCTTTAAATTTTATAGTTCTTTTAACTTTGTTTTTAAAAACTGCTTTCGTAAAATAATATGAGACAATATTACTTATTTTTTGCTTTTAAAAACAAAAATATGCTTTTCAGTTACGATGCCAAACGCTACCTAAATTGCAAAAGAAAACATAAACAAATAGTAAAAAGAATCTAAAGCTCATTTGGACTCTCGTTATTGAATGTTGTTTTTTTCTTCTTTGATATCTCACTTTGAAAAAAAAAATAATAATATGTACATATTTTTTAGGAAAAGCAACTTAAACCACGCAAATATCTCAAACTCATGATTGGAGCTTCATCCAAATCTGCACTAATGGTGCAACATTAGCTTCGACGGAATAGAAGAAGAAAGAGCATCATAGGTGCAAAGGAGGGTAGTCAAAGATGTTCAATAGAGGAGGCGATATATGCAATTTGAGAGAAAAACTCTGCATCTATTATGCTCTTTCTTCTTCTATTCTGTCGAAGTTAATGTTGTCCACGTTAGTGCAAATCTGGATGAAACTCTAATCATGAGTTTGAATTATTTACGTGGTTTAAGTTGCTTTTCTTAAGAAATATATAGATATTATTATATTTTTTTTTCAAAGTGAGATATCAAAGAAGAAAGAAACAACATTCAATAACGAGAGTTCAAATGGAATTTAGATTCTTTTTACTATTTGTTTATGTTTTCTTTTGCAATTTAGTATCGATTGACATCGTAATTGAAAAGCATATTTTTATTTTTAGAACAAAAAATAAGTAATATTGTCTCATGTTATTTTACGAAAGTAGTTTTTAAAAACAAAATTAAAGGAACTATAAAATTTAAAGAAGAACAAAACGTGGAATTCAAAAAAAGAGAAAAATAGCACAGGATTTCAAGGTCGCTTTCTACTTCTTGATTCATTCTTTTTCCTGATAGTTGTTCTTTTATCACGAGTGTGGAGCTTTTGCTTTTGATTTCTTGGTGTTCTTTTTTCATCGATTGGAGATTTATTATTATTTTGAAAAAAAAAAAAACTTACACGTATAATAGTTTTTTGAAAAATGTCTTCATTATACACTATTCAGTGTCAAATCTGTCTAACGTGATCAATTTTGTCAATAATCAAACAGAAGTTGTCAATTAGACCAAAATAGCCATTAAACTAACAGTTTGAGGGATTTTATTGCCAAAACCTTAGAGACCAATTATCTCAACCAAGATAGTTCATGGGTCAAATGTGTCATTATAACCCAAAATAATGAGGGATCACTCTTGCAAAGCTTCTTCGTTTATTTGTTCTAGAAATTAGAAACATAAATGCATTTTGGGGTTCTTCCATTCGGAGAATAACAAAAAAATCCAATAGGTTTTAATAAAATTCTCAATATCTCCTTTTGGTTTTTATAAATAACAAATACAGCTCCTCACGTTAACAAATCATACAAATTTCAACCTATGTCTAATTTGGTCAAACTAAGAAAGATTTTCTTTTAAATGACTAAGATACCCTTATCCAAACAAAATTAGTTAACTGAAAAATGAAAAATTTTCTTTAAACAAAATTGAATTAGAATTTATTCACTAAATCTTCTTATTTTTACTATTTTTTTTCCACCCATCATTATTTGCTGTTTTTGGTTGTATTTTTCTGGTTGCAAGTTTAAAGTAAAGATAATTCTATCTTTTTGTATGCCAGTTTAAACCAAATTAGACGAAAGAGTGAAAATTATACTGATTTGCAAGAATATGTTTGTTATTTATGAAAACTAAAGAGACAAATTGAGCATTTCAACAAAATTCAAGAGATATTTTTATTCTTATCACCTTTCTCAATTATTTTTCAAAATAAGACTTAATTAGAGGAGATGTGACTCTTTAATACCAACGGAAAAAAAAAAAATGGAGCAAGGATTTGGATAGAGGATTTCGTTCCGTAAATAAGAGTTGAAAGATCCTTCATAAACACTAAAAACAAAAACTTTAATTACATACACATAAGCATAAAAAACTGATTACATATATATGATAATGTATTGCTCATTTAAGTCACCAAACATGATTGAAGTTATTGGTTTTTTTTTTTCCAAAAAAAAGGTCTATATTTGTTTGATTCAGTTTTCAGCATTTGTAAAATATATTTTGACATTTTTACTGATAAATTTAACTTATGTTGACTATGAAATTAGGGGAAAAACATCCAAAATCGAATATCAAGATTGTAATTTTCCAAAATATACAGTTTTTTTTTTTTTTTTAAAGGAGAAGATCTAAAGTTAATTGTGTAATTTTCCCTTTTTATTTGGATGGTAAACTACTGGCTTATACTTTACAATTCTAATTTTTACTATATTGCTCTTAACTTGTCTATAGATTATCTAATAAAGCTTAACAAATGTTTTTTTTTATTTTTTTATTTTTTCAGTTGAGTGTTTGAGTCCGATCATTTATGTACTTATGAGTTATGATCGCTACTATGGTGGCATAAAAGTATTTATAGACTCCCTTAGAAAAAATAGCTAAATAATGAAAATGAGAACTCACTAGCTTACTATTAGATAAAAAATAATCAGTGGTCGCCCTGGCCGGATAAACTTAAATGAGAAGAAACTAAACGTTATTGTCAAAATAGTGGTGGGAAGTTAGAACTATAAAATCTTTGGGGTCTTCTTTTATGCTTTTAGCAATTTTTGTTTTACTTTTATAGTCATAGCAGTTTTTGTAATTTTCTTTCAAAAATAAACTTGTATTTAACTCAACCATGACTAGTTTATATTAGTCTTTTAACTTACTGGGTTAGGTTCTGTAAACAAAACTACTAAAGTTAAAAGACAATACCTAGAAATTGCTATGGAGCTTAATTTCTCGAAAATATTCTTATGATATTGGTAGGACTAATTTAGGCCAAAATGATTTTTTTGTGTTTTTTTTTTTTTTTTCTAAAAATGACATTTTTAGGGGTATCAATAAGTTTTAACCACAGGTCCAAAGCTTAATGACTATGAAAAAATTATTATCTATGACTTCTTCATAACGAAGGACTTCTTGACTATAGGTCAAAATATCCTTTAAAATTATCATTTTTGAAAAAATATATGAAAAAATTATTTCGGCCGAAGTTAGTTCTTTTCTCGTATTCTTATTCTCAAATGCCTATTTTTTGAGATAAGGACATGGATAAGACTATTTTTACTATATTTTGACATTTTTAGGATTATTATGGTATAATGGATAATTTTATGACCAAAATTTAAACTTTTTAGGACATGGTGTAAAGAGAATTAAATGCATTCCAAAGTTGTCCTTGCTAAAAATTAAAAGGTTGGTGAGAGTATCAAATGTATTTTTCTCTTATATTTTTCTTCTATTTTTCTTTTCCTTTCTTCTTTCTCGCCACTTATCTTTCTATCTCTTTTTTATAGTTGCTGTGTTCCATGTCTCTCCCTGTTGTTGTTGTATTTCACGTATTATTTTTCAAAGACAAAACTGGTCAAGATTCGCTTATTTATTAAAAAAAAAAAATTGAACTGGATATT
The DNA here is from genome assembly GCA_002914805.1 of Parasponia andersonii. Taxonomy (NCBI): domain Eukaryota; kingdom Viridiplantae; phylum Streptophyta; class Magnoliopsida; order Rosales; family Cannabaceae; genus Trema; species Trema andersonii. The sequence goes on from JXTB01000032.1 coordinate 834,919, forward strand.
TTTTCGAGAGTTCTGATATTTGAAGGTGAGAAATTATGTATATAATTTATTTCATAAATGTTTATTCGTAATTGATATTGAGTGAGCAATATTTAAAAGAGCTTTATAATACTGATTTGGACATTAATTTTCTGAAATATTCATATTTTTTTAACTATATACTTTCATAATGGTCTTCTGCACGTAACATGTCAAGTAGTTCTTGATCCCAAGTCAAGTAATCTTTGACACATAGTCAAGTAGTTCATAACCTCAAGGCAAAAACTACTTAACTTGAAGTCAAGTGCTACTTAACCTACGTCAAGAACTACTTGACCCTAAGTCATATACTGGTCAAGTGGTACTTGATCAGAAACAATAGGTAATAAAGTTACAAATGTAGACTTAGATGGGTGACTTTTTAGTCCTTCTTTGACAATGGAGATTTAGATAACGACTTTCTTGTTTATCCTACCCATATCGTAGTTAAAGATTTTGTGGACTTTTTTTTACCTTAGTCCGACTTAGTTTTTACTATTATGGAACTTTCTGTATTCCTTTAGATGAGAGGAATCAATCGAAGAGATTAAATGCAGACTTTAGTGAATAATTTTTGAATTTAAGGGCGATTTTCAGTGGTTTTTGTAGCCGTATATAAGGAACTCTGCATATTTAATGACAAATAAAATGTAGTCCCGAGTGAAAATTGAAAAAAGAAGCATTAAGTTAAATCAACAAAATGAACTGATCAAGTAAACAACAAGTCAAGTTAAAGCATGACCCATAGTCAGATAAATAGTTCATGATCTTATGTAATTAAAAATTTGCAGTCAAGAAGTACTCGACCTTAAATCAAGTGGATCTTGACCTTTTACTAAGATCAAGTGGATAGAAATGTATTTTACAAGAAAATATGTAGGGTGAATTATGTCAAATCCGAGGTGGGGTCTTGTTGGTTGTCATATTACATGTTAGAGTATGAATAGAGATATTTAATACTTTACTAAGTGTTTGGTTTATTAAAATGAGTTTTGGAATGGAAAGGCTATTCTAAATAAAAGCTCATTCCATTGTTTGGTTTTACATTGAGCGAATGAATTCTTATTCTATAGTAATCTTAATTCCATCAAATAATAGAATTGTAATTTCACTAAAAAAAAATCTATAAAATTATGATTCCAGTTATATCTGTACCCCATACCTATATAAAAACACCCTTTTAATTTTCAAAAATACGAAAAAGTTCTAAGTATGTTATAACTAATAAAAGACAATGCAAAACATTTATCTAGCCGCCCCTTCTTCCTTCAAGGGCTCTGAATAGATTTTATCCATATCATCCACATATATGCTTTAGATTCAAGCAAAAATTCGATCATGACTTGTTTTAAATTTGCTACAAATAATTTTATCTTTATTTAAAATAAATCATTAATAACTTTCTTCTAAATAAATGCAATAATACTTGGAAATATTGTTTTATTAGTGGCTTTAATTCGTAAAATCTTATCTTAAATAATAGTTTTGTAGAATTTTTTCCTCGTTTTTTGTTGTCTCTTAGATAATTCTTTCATTATTTTTCTCACGTAGTATATAACTTATGATTCTCATTTTGAACCTCTTAATAGTGTAAATAAATTCATTTTGAAATAAAATAAGTAGAAAAAAGCTACAAAGCTTCGACATGGAAGTAAACATCTATGATAAGAAAGAAACAAATTATTAATGACTTTATTCTAAACAAATATAATAATACCTAAAAATGTTGTTTTTATTAATGGCTTTATTTCGTGAAAATTCATCTTAAATAATAGTTTTACAGAATTTTTTCTCGTTTTTTGTTGTCTCTTAGATAATTATTTCATTATTTTTTCTCATGTGATATATAACTTAGGATTCTAATTCTAAACCTCTTAATAGTGCAAATAACTTCATTTTGAAATAAAATAAGCATAAGAAAACTACAAAGCTTGAATATGGAACATGATGGAAGTAAACATCTGTGATAAGAAAGAGACCAAAAAATTGAGAGGAAAGAAAAAAACAAAAAATTGTACGAGACATGGAGGAGAGATAAATGTGAGATAGAGTAGATATAAAAGAGAGGATGCTACGACATCAAAATAAGGCATTAAAACTACTAGAATTAGAATAGGGTATATACTATACATTAAGATTGAAGATTGTCCTATTTAATCATTTTACCAATTTAAGGGGTGCTTTTATACTGATAAAGGGTGCAAATATAACTCCATCAATCTTATTAAAATCTCAATTTCTATTTTTGCCCAATTAAGATATCTTAAAATAAGGGCATCTTATTCCACTAAGTTAACCAAACAATTGAATATCATTCTTATTCCCATTCTAATTCTATTTAATTACGATTCATGTTATTATTTGAACAACCCAAACAATAATATATCTTATGGGTCTATTTTTCAGTCTTAAGACATTTATTCAAAAAGATAGTCCTAAAAAGGTCTAAGACGAGGGAAGGAGTCTTATCCATATTCTTGTTAGCCCAAATGAAAGGAAGTTGCATAAATAGCTTCCTCAAGAATTTTTTTTTTTTAACATTTACGTTCTATTGCACCACTTTTGTGGATTTTTTTTAAAATAAATTTTTTGTCCAATAAATTATTAAAGAAAAATTATAATATAAAACAACAAACATTTGCAACTATTGACGAAAATTTTTATGTATCCGGAAATATCACAAACCCATGATCTATTCCACCCATCACCTTTTTTTTTTCCTATTATACAAATTCTTCGAATTTAACCTCCTTACAAAATTTCTCATTGCCTCAAAATAATATATATATATATATATATCGTCGAATTTGGGAAATAATAACACGAACAGATTTTTTTTAAAAAAAAAAATTGACGCATAATTAATGGTATCCACTTACTACTGCACTTTGAAAGTCGAACTCCCGACTTAATACTCAATTTCCACCTACTCTACCACACCTACTGAGCTAGTCTAAGTAGGTAATAAGATGAAATGATTTAAATACTCTACAATGGATAATACCTTTTTTTTTTCTTTGAAAGAATATAATGAACTATCCTTTTTTAGACTTACACTTGTCTCCAAATATGTAAGTGTTAAAATTTGATTGTTTTGGTTGGTATACACTGATAAAAGAAAAGTTTTACCAACTGAAAATGATGTGGTTTTGTGATTTTCATTTTTTAATTTTTTGAATCTTTGATTTTTATTTAATTGAAGTTGGAAAATGATGTACAATTCTAAACAAAAAAGAAATTATTGGTTTCTTTAATCATTTGACATATTTCTTCACCAAATTAGATTTCAAAAGTGTAGATTTGGTAAGTAGTTTAATTCATATATGAGCCATAATCTAATAGGATTTTTTATTTTCTTTTACCTATCTATATGTATTTCCTTTATTGATCTAACGATTACCATGATTTGAGTAGCTAAAAAAATAATAATAAATACACATTATTTAATATTTTTCTTTCTATATATAAATATATATTAATTAAAAGAGAAATACAATTCTCGGTTGCTTCCATATTTTTGGATGTACAGGAGTATTCATCAGTATTATCAAATGTATTCTTCTATTATAAGTTTCCATTAATAAACCAATACACTCCACGATGTTCTTCTCTAATCAGTTTCCATTAAATTTAATATACCTAATGTACTCCACGATAAACAGTTGACAAACTAAGAACAAATAGAGAAACATAAATTAAGGGGTACGAGTGATATAACTTGTGAATTTTGTGGGTACGATGGATGGAATGAGGGAAAGACTTCTTGAATTTTGCCTCATCTTGGATTCCTGTTTCCCTCCCTAATGTCGTCGATTTGCTCGGATTGACATGTTATGTGCTAAGGCTATTGTATTTGGTAGGGCTGACAATTTGTTACGCGACTTGAAACCCGCATAATATTAGCGGGCTTGAATTTGCCTTAAACGGGTTCGGGTCGAAATCATATTAAACCTGTGAACTCGTTTATTAAATAGGTTAGATTTCGATCAACCTATTTATGATTCATATAATACCTATTTAAAAATATTTGTATTTTTTAAAGATTTCTTATGCATATATATTGAGTTATTATGTGGTTTTAATTTATTTTTGGTAAATATTAGTACTTTAATATCATAATATATATATGAATTTATGTTAAATGTGTTAAAAAATATTTTAACTAATTTGAATTAAAAGAATTAACAGGTTATGTCAGTTGACTTAACCCAAATATAATACATTTGAATAAATGGATTATACGGGTCGTGTCAGATCAACTTGTTTCTAAACAGGTCAGGTTCGAGTTAGAATTTTTGATACGATTATTAAGCAGATCAAGTTCAGGTTGATGAATTTTTGATACGATTATTAAACAGGTCAAGTTCAGGTTGATGTATATGCTATTATATGTAGACATTGATAAGATACGAACACAATCCACTGACACAAATTGCCACCCCTAGTATTTGGTAGCACTATTCAACTTTTCCAAAGGAGCTCACATACGATACCCTAACATAGTTTTCACTTCTATATCTTGATTTAGCAATTGTTGGTTGAGAAGAGATATCGTGTTCTTGGTCTAAGTTATGGCCATCTGAATTAAGAGCCGATAAATTCCAAAAGGTCGAACAACTAGTAACTACCAATATTGCTTTTATGACAATTACGCTTAATACCTATTTTTTTAGAACTTATTTCAAAAATACCTGTTTTTAATTTTTCTTTCAAAAATACCAATTTTTATGGTTTATAGTTCGTATGCAAAATATGAGTGGTCTTTATTTATAATGTAAATTTTATCTATGAGATACATATTTCATGTATAAAATATGAACGGTACACATTTTAAAATGTGTGCTAATTTTTAGTGTATTTTTTATTCATGAAATGTAGACCACAGTATACATTTAATGCATGAAATATATTATATTTCATGTATAAAACAATGGTGATATATATTTCTCCAAAAAAATACATAAAAATCAATATTTATGAAATATAAATAAAAACGAGTATTTATAAAAATATGGTTTTAAAAAAAGTATTTATGACTTTTTCCCATTGCTTTTTGATATGATAATTTTCAGAACTTAGGTAGTTTTAATTCCTATTTTGCTTAAAATACGCTAATACATTTGACATCATGAGTTATTTTTAAAAGGGTCATATAATGAAAAATGTTTGGAATAGTGACTAAATACATTCTCTGCCACAAACAAAGTTTTGAAACTTTTTTTCTCTTTTTTTAATCTATTGGTTTTTTTATTCACTATAAACGAAATATTCAAATAATGGTAGAATGTGACTTAGAAAGTTTAACATTATAGGGCTCATTTGGTTATAATGGTAGAATAGTAATGGCAATGGTAATAGTAATTGGAACAGAATAGAAAATGAATGGTAATGTAATTATGTTGTTTAGTTGAAGTGGTAGAATCAGTAGCTGAATGGACATTCTTATATTTGGTTAACTGTGAAAAGGAATAGAATTTGCTATACTCTTAAGCTAAAATTAATATTTTATATATTTTAAATTACATTTAGAACTATTTTATTTTATTATTTTTTAAAATTATTTTACATTTAGCATTGTCTTATTTTATTTTATTATTTTATTATTTTTTAATTAATTAAATTATTTTATATTTTACATTTCACATTATTTTATTTTATTATTTCATTAAATTATTTTATAAATTAAATTACTATTTTATTAAATTATTTTTCATTTAGCATTAAATTATTTTTATTAATTAAAATTTTATTTTATATTCAATATTATTTTACTTTATTTTATTACTTAAATAGTTTAATTAAATGGTATTCCATTCCAACTTATTCTACTTAAGGAGTGGAATAGAATTTCATCATATTTGTTAAAGACGTTTCCTATCTGGACTTTCTGACCAAACAATAGAATTGAGCTATTTTGAAATTATTTTTATTCTATTCATTTTCATTACCCCCAACCAAATAGGACCCTTAGCTTATTCATCTCAGAGTTGTTAAATTTGTCCAAAAAAACTCGTCGAAGTCATCTTGACAAGTCATATGTTAGACCTAACATAATATAGCCAAGATTAGCATGTCATACCACCGTTCATTCAAGTCTCAAGATAAAAGACATACTGAAATTTCGACTTCTGATTGACTAATAGGCAAAGATAGAGTCAACATTTTTATTTAGTAGGCGCTAAAAATATATATATTTTTTCAATTTGGGGACTTATTCTATATATTGTCTATTTTGAGGGAGGGTTTTGTATAAAATTTAAGTCTAAAATTCTAATTACATATAAGTATTTATGTATTTTTCAAAAGAAAAATCAAACTGAGGAGGGGCTTAAGCCTCCATTAGGCCTGTTGTACTTTTGTGCCTGCTAATAGGCCCTTTTTATACTGCACAGTGGCTATGTTTGGTAGAAATGAAAGAAAAATAGAGAAAAATAATAAATAAAAAGTAAAAATGAAAGTAAATAGGAGTAGTGATAGGATGAAAAATACTTTTTTTTTTTTCTATATTGTTTGATATATAGAAGGGAAGAAAAATAAGAATTAGTTAAGATGCTATTTTATTAGCAATTCTAGACTCATTATTTTGTTTTAAAAATAATGAAAATAAAGAATTTAATATTGATGACAAGTTATAAATTTATTCCCTTTTATTTTCTCTCCAATTTGGAGAGGTTAAAAAATAAGGTCCCTCTCTAATCTTTTTTTCCTCTTATTTCTTTTTCACTTTCTTTTCTCTCAAATCAAATAATTAATTTCTCTTTTTCTCATCACTTTTCCCTTGAATTTTTTTATTTCTCTACTGTTTCTTTTCTACCTTCATACTTTTTTCTTCGTCTCTCTTTTTCTTCCTATGTTTGGTACGTAAAAAAATATGAATGAAGGAAAATACGAGTAATAGGATGGTCTATATTGTTTAATATATTTGATATGTAGGAGAGAAGAAAAATGAGAATTTATTGAAATTAATGTTTAACAATTTTAAACTTATTATTTTGTTTTAAAAACAATGATAAATAAGTAATTCATTATTGATGACAATTTATAGAAAAAAAAATCCTTTTTATTTTCTCTCCAATTTGGGTTAAAAATGGTGAGTCCCACTTTTAACCTTTTTTTCCCCATTTCTTTTTCATCCTCTTTTCCCTTAAACCAAATAACTCATTTCTCCATTTCTTTCTATTTTTCTCTCGAGCATTTTTCTTACTCTGTTTTTTTTTTTTTTTTCCTTTCTACCAAACATAACCTTAGCGTTTGGATGCTAGGGTATTGTATCTAGTTAGACCTAATAAATTGTGAGATAGGTAGGATATTGATTCATAGTTTAAACTTTAAATTTAAAGTTTTTTCTTATATTTATGTTTTACTATCAAATATTAGATTTCTTTGTTTGTTTATTTATTTTTCCCCTTAAGATATGTATAAATAATAGTATTTTTGGATCTCCCATTAGGAGTATAATGAAAAGTTATCACCTCTTATGAAGTTTGACATCTTAAAGTGCCAGTGTTACCATGTAATAAAAAAGAATAGTAAACAAATATAAATACCTTCTCAAAATTTATATATTTGCTTGATATGTAATCTCAATTTTAATTCACCAACTGATTGGATATCACTTTATTGGATTTGAGCTAATAAGTTGACTACTTTAAGAAGATAGCAACATTGAAGTAAATTCCGTTTCTCATAGAAATCATTATTCCTTATGTTCTTTTGTCTTATTTTCCAGGTATAGCTTCAGTTCATCTAATAGGCACATGGTAGCTAAATTATAACTTGCTTGGCTATATTCCACCCCAATTATATCTGCTGTTTTTATGGATTAAAACTGATCTTCATTTAAAAAGGAAAAAAAAAAAAACTAGATAGTAACATTAAAGTCATAAATAAGTACATAAAAAGGTGGATTAGAAATTAGTTAAAAAAAATGTCGAAAAAAAAATTGGTGAAAAAAATGTGAGTATAGGTGACTACGCGCGTTCCTGTCATCTTTAGGAATAGAAGAGAGATTCTTTCATCAGCAGGTCCAGGTTCCAAACAGGCCTACTTTTTATTAAAATTTTCAACCAGCATTAATTAATAAATTAAGTTTTATCTTTTAAATCAAAATGGTCCCAACTCCCAACCCAACAAATAAAAGTTTAAAAAACTGATTTTTTTTTTAAAAAAAAAAAAGTGAAGGCGCTCTTTCGAAGAAACTTCCAATTGCATAGCTTGGTACTCAACTCCATGCCGGCCATCCAACAACGTTTTTCTTTTCTCATACGTTTTAAATCAAATCACAGAGAAAGGAAAACAATATTAGGAAATCCCAAATCCAAATCCAACTTGATTTGATTTTTTTTTTTTTTTTCAAATTTTGGGGATTCCAAAACTGGATGGGACCCACTTCTCCCTGTCTCTCTCTCTCTCTCTCTCTCTCTCTCTCTCTCTCTCTCTTGCGTTGCTGAACTTAATCCAACTTTGGGGCTTCGAGTCTCAAGGTCTCAGACCCATTCTTCTCTCTCTCTGCTGTCTCAGTTTTGGGATCAAATCTGAATCCGAATCCAGTTCTCTGATTCGGGTTGGGTTGGGTTGATCTCTAAAAATTGTTGCTGCTCATTGGGACACTTAATTTCCCTTTTGCTAAAAAAGGGTACTCTTTCTTTCCCTTTCTTTTCCAAATTGCGATTTTATTTCTTAATTTAATGTCCAAACACTCTTTTCATTTTCCTGTTTTTTTTTTTTTTTTGGGTTGCCATACTAGTTATGGCAAACCAAATATCACCTAGTAATTAATGTCCTTTTTTAAAAAAAAAAAAAAAAACTAATCTAATCTAGTTTAAATTATGTTAATTGCATTTGTCCATTTTAAACGATAGTATTTTATAGAGTTTGGTCCCGCTACTGATGATAGTTTATTTTGAGCTTTTTTTGCTTTTGTAAGTTGTTTTCTTAAAAATTTTGACATAGAATGATGGATGCCTACTTTTCAGATAATAGTCTTATAATTGTGTATTTGGATGTTGAGAAAAGAAAAAAAAAGCGGTAAACGGTTACAATTTGTTTCTTTAGGTTTAGATCAAGCAGTCGGACCAAGCATGTCGGATAAACCAATGTGCCAATAAACAAAATGTTGCATATAATATATATAGAGAGAAAAGATTACATTTTGTAATAAACTTTCTAATATTTATATACTTGTTTCTATGAGTTTTTTTTTTTTTTTTTTCCCCCTCACTAGTAATTGGTTTGGTGTTGAAATTATAGATTGAATGAAGATATTGGGTTTCATAATTAATAATGGATATTACTAACATTAAAATGTTTGAACTTACTTTTGCCACCTTGTAGAATTGGTGTTTACAAGCTTTATGTAGAGAAATGAGAAGCTTAAACGTTTGAGTTCTTTTTTAAATATGAATGTACAATAATGTAAATTTGATCTCATTTGAATTGGCCAGCATTTTCAAAATGGTGATATGATATTTTTGGTCCAACTGATTATTTCGGATTTTTATTTATTTATTTATTATTATTTTTAAGCTTAGTTGTTGATAGAAAGGACTGAAGTCTTCACCTTATTACCAAGGGATGATTAATTGGAATGTAGATAGTCGTAGTAGAAGCTTCGGTTACTGTTGGAGAGTGGAAAAGGGGACGTTATCATGGAATTTGTGAATACCCTTTGATTCTTTGTTTATTTATTTATTTATTTTTAATATTTTCCTGTGAGGAAGGGAAAGAGTTCTCTTATTCTCTGTTGAAAGAGTTTCTCTTTTTAGTCTAAGTAATGCATACGATACTTAAATATGCAACATTCGTACCTCTTTTTTGTCTTAGACAGCTAACTGGTATGTTGCACGAATATGTTTGTGTTCTATCAAAATAGGAGGCAGAAGAAGAGATGTTTTTTTCTCTAGTTTTCTTTTCCATTTTTGGACTAAAAATTTTAAATTTGTTGATTATCTCTGTCCGTGCAGATGGTATCCAGAGAGGAGAATACAGACCTTGACTCTGATGAGGAGATTCCTTTTAGCTCATCACCAGCCAAAAGGAAAGTTCATTCATTGGATTTTGAGATGGGTCATATGCATTCACCTTCAGATGTTGCAAAGTCACGATCTTTTAACTTTATGAGAATAAGTGTGCTTCGGAGTATTTACATTGTCTTAATTAAAGCAAAGATCAACTTGTTGCTACCATTTGGTCCCTTGGCGATAGTGCTACATTATATCACTGGAAAGCATGTATGGACTACTCTTAATCAGCTTTATGAGAATTATTTTACCCAACCGGGAAAAAAAAAAAAAAATGAGCTATTAGCTTCAGTTAAGAAAAGGATGTTAGTGCATTCAATTTGAAGGAGCCAATGAGAAATGAATCTTCTAATTAGGGAAAATAATCAAAGGAAAGATATTTTTCTTGCTCTTCTTTTTTTTTTTTTTTTGTTTTTTTTTTTTTTGAACCTTGAGTGGAGACATTGTTGCATACTGTTTCATGTTGAGACAGCATATTTAGATATGAGTATTTTGAAAGCATTCTTTCCTTAATCTCAGTAGCATAATTTAAATGTTGTCACGGTGTATAATCGACAGTTACCTTGAATATGTTAGGGATGGGTTTTCTTCTTCAGCTTAGTGGGCATTATGCCTCTGGCAGAGCGTCTAGGATATGCAACAGAGTAAGTTGTATCTTGTTTAGATCTTGCATAAAGCATTAGAATATTCTAAACCTATATTGGAGGTTAAGACTTGCTGTTTATTACATTGCAGGCAACTTGCTTTTTACACAGGACCAACAGGTAAAATTACTAAAGCATTGTATTTTCATGTCGAATGATGATAAAAGCTAGAAATGGGGATGAAGTTGGACCAATGTGTGTTAAGTAAACCTCAGATTAAACCGAGTTATCAGAAAAGAAGATAAATGATGAAGATATAATTGCAGTAATTATGAAAAAAATAGAATTGAAGATATAGAAATAATTGAAATGAGAAATTGTGGATTAATCAGAGAACCTGTGAGAAAATAGAAGTCAAACATAGTGAAGTACTAGGGGAAAAGGTGATCGTGAAGAGTGATCTTTAGCTATAGGAAACCTTGAAAACTTGTGAAAGAACTTATTGGTTTGTGAAAAGTACTCTTAAACACCTTTGGTTTTGAGATCTAATGGTATGCTCATGTTGGGGCTTTGGGGGAGGGCTCCGTAGAAATAGCTCATATATTATGGATGGTTCAATAAAAATTGTTGAGAATGGAAAGAAGATGCCCCATCCTTAAAGTGAGGTTGATTTAAATGTGCCTTAGGTTGTTGGTCCCAATTTGGAATTTTGTGTTGTTATTGGATTCTCTGTCATTCATTTTCGAAAAACAACCTTGTACCTTCTTAAAATTGTTGTGAAAGTGTAAGATTCTGATTTAGTCTCTTTTGTAATATTTATCAAACAAGTTGTTCTTAGAAATTTGTGTAAAAAGTGATTCCGGGGCTTTCAAATCAACCCCTGATGGGCCTTTTGGCATTTACAACATAAGACCTTTAGCCAGTTACCTTCTACTTGATAAGTCCTTATACCTGACAATCAATTGTTGAAATTTGCAGTTGGAGGTCTTCTAAACGCTACATTTGGAAATGCAACGGAAATGATAATATCAATTTATGCTTTAAAGAATGGAATGATTAGGGTTGTGCAGCAATCTTTACTTGGCTCCATCTTATCAAACATGCTCTTAGTGCTTGGATGTGCCTTCTTCACTGGTGGGATCATTCATTATGAGAAAGTTCAGATTTTCAATAAGGTAGATCTTCATGATGTGGTTGAAATATTTTCCCTGAAATTTGCTGTCAGCTGGAGTTTTGTTCTGAGTGGGGTCAACTTTTGCAACAGGCAGCTGCCATAGTGAATTCCGGGTTGCTGTTAATGGCTGTAATGGGGATAATGTTTCCTGCTGTGCTTCACTTCACGCATTCAGAGGTGCATTTTGGGAAGTCAGAGTTATCTCTTTCAAGATTTAGCAGCTGTATAATGCTAGTGGCATATGCAAGCTACCTTTTCTTTCAGCTTAGAAGTCAACATAATCTTTACAGTCCTGTTGATGGGGTAAGTCGCTAAATATTATTACAGGGTAAAGATAAACATCTGATTCTTTTCTTCATTTTCAAAACCATGCTTCATTTGGTTGTTCCTCCTGTTCTTTTTTTTTTTTCCCCAGAGTTTTTTAATTATTACATTGTTTGGTACACAGTCTGCTGATAGTTGGTAAACTCCCTGATGAGGAATATGAATAAGATAAAAAATTTGTCGCTTGGTTATTTATAGATAGGAATGAACTAGATTCAGAAATTATATCAATAATATGTCTCTGGCCCCCTCCCCAGCTCTCTTGTTTGTTTTCTATCTGAAAAGAGAAAATCACATTACAAATCTGAACCTGTATATGCAGGGCGGGATATACAGGACTTTGGTCTTGTTGGACTTTCTATTATTTAGAATTTATGGTTACTTTCGGGTTTGTCTTGTATAATATAAATTATATGTATGAGCTTTAGTGCGTTATAGAATTTGGGTTCAGGTAGTACCTGTAAAAGTTTAGTAAATTGTATTCCTTGTCTGATTTTAAGGTCTAGTAAATGTACATTTTACTCTAAAGAAACAACTTGGTGGTTCACGTCATTGAGCTGAGTTTAATACTTGGTTTCATGGACTGAGAGAAATTTAGTTCAATTTTAGTTCTTGTGTCATCTTTAGTTCTGGAAACAGCTTTGATAATTTGGTTGGAAGTAATCAAGAGGACTTTAAAAGATCTTGGGACTTCTTCTTCTAAGAAGTTCGAATATTTCCTTTAGGAGCATCTGGTTTATATTTTTCAACTACTGAGGACATCATGTACTTTATTTCTAGAATGTTATTTTCCATTTTCTCCTCCTTTATTTTATTTTAATGTTTTATAAACAAAAAACTTGAGACAACAAATTAATTTGGGTGTGATTGAAAAGATTTTATGAATTCAGCTTATAAAAAATTTGTATAGCTGATCCCAAATTATGTTTTTGTATTTGTTTTATTATTCTTAAGAATTTAACACAATGCTAGAAGCTATGATTGAATATTGCTACTTATTTTCTAAGATATTAGAGTTAATGGTTGGATTTTATTTATCTGATCTTTTGGCTACTTTTTTGTTCGTCTTCTGCAATGTCTGAAGGAAGGAGAGAATAATGAAGATTCTGACGAAGAAGAGGCTCCTGAATTAACTCAATGGGAAGCAATTGGTTGGCTCGCTATTTTGACAGCATGGGTATCCATTTTGTCTGGATACCTTGTTGATGCCATACAGGTAGAATCTATGTTGAATGCACATTATATGTTAGTTCTTACTGTTTCATTTTAATAGGGGTTGTGAAAAAGAAAAGAAGGCTTTGACGGATGTGTTGTATTGGCCCATTTTTCATTTGCGGGGAATTGTAGATTTTGTTAGAACAAGCTTGAGGTGATGGAGTTTTTTTGGGACAAAATTAGGTTCTTGGCTTCATTGTGGCTTGTGGGTGTTGTCTTCTAAGCATCTTCTTGATTCGTCCTTTTTCTGCATTCCTTTGAACTGGAAGACGTTTTAGTTGATTATTTATTTATTCTTTTTCGTCCAAGTTAGTTGTATTTCTTTTCATTTTCTTTTTCTTGTTTTATTGGATTTTTTTTTCCCAATTCTGTTCTACTTTTTCTTTAATGAAATCTTTGGTTTCTGATTAAAAAAAAATGGATATGTTTAATGATTGTGTTCAGGGAGCATCTGACTCGCTGAACATGCCAGTGGCTTTCATTAGTGTCATCTTGCTTCCTATCATGGGAAATGCTGCAGAGCATGCAAGTGCAATAATGTTTGCCATAAAGGATAAGCTAGTAAGTGATTTGAAGATTTGCACGGCTTATATTATATAATTATTACCTGGATTGATGGGTTTAAATTTTTTGACAGGACATCACACTTGGAGTTGCTATTGGTTCATCCACACAAATATCTATGTTTGTGGTAAGGACTTAAATCGTTATAACTAAGAAAATAATCATGAAGATCCCTTAGGCTTTACAATTTATATTCAAGCAGGGTTTTCCATATTTCTGAAAACTCCCGGTTCCATGTCAAAATATTGTAGAACACAGGATATTTATGATAGTTTCCCCGAATATTATGACACTATTCTCATATACATATGTATATATATATTTTCTGTTAAATGCTTGTTATTATTGTAATCATCAATGTCGTCATTATCATTTGTTGTTGTTGTTATTATTGGTAGATGGACTGGACTCATCATTTAAACTAGAATTTCATTTCTAACTGTTGGTGTTGAATAGAATATTTTTGTTTAACTTTGTTATTTGTAGATTATTTACTGAACTCAATTTGACTTGCTCTTCAGAATAAATGTAGTCTAGAGTTGGTTACTTTCGTATATATGTTGTGCGCAATTCAAGTTTATTTTGAACTTTTGAGACGTCGATGACTCTGTTTTCTTTTTCACTGGATTGTAGATCCCCTTCTGCGTAGTTATTGGATGGATCATGGGAAAACCAATGGATTTAAATTTTCAACTCTTTGAGACAGCTACACTCTTCATTACTGTGCTAGTTGTGGCATTTATGTTGCAGGTGGGTTAGCTATTTATTTTTGTTCTTCGGCTGTTAAACATTGCTTTGAGTATCATTTGTTTGCTGTTTCTTTTTTTACTTCTCCATTCCCTTTCGTATCTAATGCTCCTTTCTAAGGAATTGTTTGACACGTTTTTGTTGAGATTTTGTTATAATTTCTGCATGTATGTTTTTATTATATATGTATATAATGATGCTATGGATTTAAAGAAGATGAGTGGTATGGCAGGTAATGAATGTCAAAATATCTGAGAGATACTAGTTTAAACTTTTGTATGAATCATACAACATTTCACTTACTAATTTGGAATATAGGACTGCTCCCTATTTGTTACTTCTAGTTAGGTTACCTTAGAGCTAGTTTCAGTACATTGCCACATTTTTAGTTGCCTTAGGATTATAGGCTGTTAGGGCTAATCACTCTGGTTAATTTCGGCCTGCCATATAGGGGCTTAGGTGAAAATTGAGGAAGTTTTGTGCAATTGTTAGATTACTAACAAGTGACAAGTTTATTTGGGGTGCTGGATCGATCTTATTATGTATTATGATTATCCCAATATTAGTTTGCAATGAAATATCTCTTCTATTGTCTTATTGTAGGAAGGGACATCAAACTATTTTAAGGGATTGATGCTTATTCTCTGCTATCTCATAGTTGCAGCCAGTTTCTTCGTGCATGTTGACCCGTCAACTGGTGAGAATAAGGACTNCATTGTTACATATTTGTTTAATAACCTAAGTTTTGTTCTATGAAAATTATTTGGAGATGTTTATAACGATTTTCCTTGATTAAATTTGGAATCTCTCTTAAAAAGAAATTAAAACCATTGCCACTACTACGTATTACAAAAGTGACTTCCTCACGAACTTTTTTACTAGCAACAGCTAACAGGGTACATGCATTTTCTGTGGTTGGATATGCCAAAATGGGTTTCCATTTTGGTTAAACTGTGACGCTCAAGGTGCTTTTGTTTCTCTTATGGTGACAAACTGATTAATTTTGTGATACAACACCAATGGACATTACACAAGTACACTATGATATGGAGCAATGAAATCAGAAATCCTAGAGAAAACAGAAGTTCAACATAGACTGGAAAGAAGAAGATCGCTTTGTCGATTAAGCAACCTCTTTCGAAATTGAGCTGTCTGCTCTCTACCTGAGAAAGTCCAAACTCAAACACCCTATAATCTTTACTATTATTGTCCACACCGAAAATTTACTAGAGAGGTGCCTTGCAAGCTGCCTCATTGTGCTTAACAAATCTTCAAATTTAATAAGCCCCGTAACAGCCATCTAATCGAATCTGAAAAATGTACTATTATTATTATTATTTCAATAAAAAGAAACTCCAGGATCCGTTGTCAGCTGAATTACATTAGTGAAAGAAACTGTAGATAAGTTTTCTGAGTTGTGTCTGTTTTGATGTTTGGTTCTAGTAGAATAAGCAAATCTGTATTCCTTCTTCACAGCTGTTTGTGCTGTTAAACTTCGTCGTTCGTATTGAAATGGGTTTAGGTGTATAGCTTACCTTAATTTCTTGTGGGCTGTGTTTTCCTGCAGATGATAACTAGAATTACGAACAGCATGGTGGCCTTGCATGTGGGAAATATATAAAATCAACACAGAGAAATGGTAGCAGCAATGTACTTGAAGTTACTCTTAGACGAAATTTCTGAAGCCTGCATATTTTGTTCAAGGTCAAGTTGTGGAAAATCCATATGATCTCGGGGCTGAGTAAGTTTTCATCATTGTATAATAGAATTTGACTGTGTTTACATCAGCATTAATCTTCGGACTTTGTCCGAGGGTTCTTCAGTTTTGTCCTTATTTTATTTTTTATTTTTTTATTTATTTTGGGAATTATCATTCTTTCAGATGGTACTCATAGATGACACACTTTGATTTCAAATATTTTTTTCTTCTCTTCAATTTATTTATTTATTTTTCGTCCCTCACCGGACTGTGTTTGAATAAAAATTGTGGGTATATGGGGGGTTCAATGTTTTATGTGGGAGATGGATGCCAAATACATCTTGCTACGTTGATCCAGTTTTGGATGCCAAATACATCTTGCTACGTTGATCCAGTTTCTAAGTTGATAGCTTTGATATGCTTAAGATAGCCACATCGTGAATAAATGTTTTTTTTTTTTTTGGTCCTTGTTTATTTGTTTTATTTCTTATTTTACTTTTTGTGCTTAGATTGTAAAGATTATCTGCAATGATGCTAATGCGAAATTCTGGTCTACGGTACAAAGGTGGTATTAGATTAATCTCTGGTACCTCAGCCCTTGGATTGTATCTAATCCAAGGGACAGTACTTTTTCAAATTATTTATGTTTTTCTTAACCCAAAGATGTCATTTGAGTTACTGGGAAGGTAATCCCCATCTTTTTGGAGTTACACCTTAATCCTCATCAAACTTGCAAGATATAAGCTTCACCTATAAAATAAAGAAACAATAATAGCACTACTAAGGACCTCTATGGTTTCATATTAAGGAAAGTGTATTACAAGAAAGCAGGGAAGGCTTGAAAATGTGAGTATTTGTTGTACGGACCACAAGGTACTCAAAAGTCAGACTTGGTTCATGGCTAACTATCTCAAGTTTAACATCTATGACTTGGATTTAAAGTAGTCTGAGGAAATCCGATTTGAGGAGGTCGTAAAATCAGTATTGGCAAGACGAGTATTGGCTCTTCGCTGGAGTCGTAAAGTCAAAATTTGAAGAATGAATACACAATCGTTGAAGATGATGATAAGCAAAACAGAACAAAATGTGTGTGTCTGCATGGTGTACCCATTCATATTACGCTCTTGCATTTCTCGACTCTCAATCAAGATCAACTCGATCCAGTGCTGCTCGGACTCAGTTTAAATGGGTTTGCATCTCCATCTGTCTTATCGTGATTTCAAGGATTCAAGATACTATCAAAGAACTGCTTATATATATATATATATTTGTAGCACTCTGTATGGAGCAATTGAGAATTGTTAGAGAAGGGTTCGGCTGCTGAAATTCGTAAACAGCTATCGAAGAGTCGTAAATGCCGAATTTACACATTAAGGTGTCATAAACCTTCTCCAAAGCAAGGAAGAATAGGGTAATGAAGGAAGAGTCTAGAACTACTTGATTAATTAACACCAATCAATCAAAATGCCAAGATTTCAACTTCGAATGCATCTGCAAGATATTTTTGAGTGCTGGCATCTTATGAGCCCGATGTTGAGGACCAAGAGTCATTAGGAGGAGCAATTCAATTTTTGAGTACCGCTGCACATCTTGCTAAGTTATCATGAAAAAATAACCTGTCACTTAAGTTATCAATATTTAGTGTATGAATCACTTATTATTTTTCACTTAATTTGTCACATCATTCAAGTTATTTTATTAAGATACTTGTTTTAACATTTCCTAATAATATAATGCTATATCATTCAAGTTATTTTTTGATAATAGCGAATGCTATATCATTAATGTACATTTTTTATGATGTAAGTTATATATTGGTGTCAATTTCTTTACTATTTACCTCGAGTTCTAATAAAGTCCTTGTATGAAAAAAAAAATATTTATTCGTAAATATTTTTATAATTTAACCTTTATTGTCATATCACTCAACTAAAGCTATTTAGATACATTATTTTCTAACAAACCTTAATATATAATTTTCTCCAATAAATCCTTAAATTGTTTTTGCCATTGTTATTCTTAGATTGATTTACCAAGAATGGGGTGAGTTGAGTTTTAAAATTTTTAAGAAACTTTTTAACTATGTAAAACCATAGATTACTATTTTGAAACTTTGATGCTAAACAAACAATAATACTAAGTATATAGCAATAATATCAAGCAAATTAAGCACCCTATGTATCAACTACACAATCAAATAGTTTGCATTAAAGTCAAGAGTGTAGGGATAGAGAAAATACAAATTCGGTTTTTACGAGGTTCAACAAACACGACGGTTTGCCTATGTCCCTGACCCTCGGTAACTTGCTTTGAGCTTTCTACTATCGGATCAAAATTGTGGGAGTGAATTCTTCTTAGGCACATCCTAGCCTTTACAATAGTTTTGACTCCGGCTCTATCACACCTAAGTTTGAATTGTTTAGACTTCGGTGTCAATCTCACTTATACCGGGTTGTTTAGACAATGGTGCTAACCTCACCAACTCACAGGTTGTTTAGACTCTGGTAGTAACCTCACCTATACACGAGTTGTTTAGACTCCGGTGGCAACCTCACCTAAATCAAGTTATTTATGAATTCGGTGCCAATCTCATCTATGTACGGGTTGTTTATGACACTGGTGCCAACTTCACCTCAACTCAAATGGTTTTACAATATAGGAGTGAACATACTCACAAACTCTCCTCACAAAGTAAATAATATAATTTTGGCTTAGGAGATTGAGAACAATGCAATATAAATACTTTAAGATTGGCTCAATATGATTTGAAAATTAAAGTGAAGTAAAAGAGAGCTTTTGTACTTAGAAACTGATTGGAAATTAACATAGATTCATATTCTCTCATTCTAAGTCATCAAACTTGGCTTTATATAAAGTTGTCTTAAAAAACTAGGCGTTTTCGACCGTTACTAACTCTTTGCCAGAAAAGTGGTTAACTATTTTTACTAGTCATTGGAGTTTGATAGTGACATTTAGCTCCAACGGTCAAATGGTCATACTATAGTGGTCGATCACTGGTGGTTGACCATTTTGGGACCAGAAACCACCGATTGATTTCTTTGGTTCCTTTTTGGTCAATATTTTAAATCTCATTATTTTTCAAATATTTTTATCACTAAGGATGGACTTTTTGAAGGAATTGGGCTAGATTTAAAATGATATTTATTTTCAAACATCTAAGATGAAATAACCATTTTAATTTTAAGATGGTTTGCAAATTCTTTTGAAAGCATTTGAAAATTCTTTTGAATGTATGAGCCAATGCAAAGAGAATTTATATGCAATGAACTAAACCAAATTCAAAACTAAGTATAAAATATACCATATCTAAGCACGGTCGTGTATTTTGATTTTCCGTCTTCAAGCTTGATTTTAATTAGTCTAATATGCATCTATCTTCAAGTTTGATTCCTTGATTAACTTGAGTTAGAACTTTTAAAGGTACTTCACTACACACTCAAGATAAATCATTAGTACTAAATCACATAATTGTTATCTTCAAAATAAGAGTGAGTGAGATTGAAACCTCAATTTCTCAATAATCTCCTTTTTTTTTATGATGACAAATATTGATTTATGAGATAAAAAAAAATATACAATAAAGATATGCAAATATAAAATTTGACAAGTTTACCTTAATCCTTATCATATTTTAAGCTCTATTTCAAAATATACTTAACAAAGTTCAATGGACTTGTGTCACAACCCAAAATCTTAGGTCGTGACTTTTTAGTAATTTTGAGTGTAAATTAATATAAATAAGAAATTTTACAAAATTCGGAAAAAACCTAGTACTTGGATATTTCATTTTAGTCTTTGAGTCATTAGAAATTCTATAAAAAAGGGAACGCATCTTTAATTTAATTTATTAAGAGAGAGGTGCCAATTAAAATTTGATGAAACATAGTTAATTTGTATGAAAACTTGGTTTGATAAAAATTTTACGGTTGATTAAAATGAAGTTCGTAAACTTAGAGTCGGAAAGTCCAAAAATTGATTTACAGAATTAATCAAAATTCCAAGTACTTAAAATTTTAAGAAATATGTTCCTTGGGAACTATAGGGTCCCATATATATACCAAATCCTCAAATAGTAATAAATATATCCTCATACATTCACTTGATAGACTCAAAGAACTTGGCTAAACAGTCAGACATAGAGAAAGAGTGAGACAAGGAAAAGTACCAACTCAAGAAAGAATAAGACCACGAGCCTAAGCCAAACGACCTACCTAGCAATCGAGACAACTGACTTAAATGAGTGATCACCTGAAAGGGGGGAAAAAGAGAAGGGGTGAGCTTGAAAGCTCAGTAGGAAAGCTGTTATCTCAATTAAAACCTTTTTAGTGATGGAAGGCCCCTGCATGGTTAGTTTAATTCAAAATAACTTTTCAAAACCATATGTGCATATATTCATAAAAATATCCAAAATTGAAAATCCATATGCACATACATATATATAAAGGTACGGAAAATATAATATCTCAGAACTAATCAGTCCACAAACATATGACACAAATTCATCCATACCCATGAGTTCATCGTCTCTCATCAATGGAAATCAGGGTGTTGGCACTACGTGTACCATACAGCCTGCCTGACACCTAGCCTATAACCGGAGGGGACACTCGTGTGTCGCCTACCAAACCTGAAGGGGCAACCGCATTGCCTATGCCTGCCAAATGAGGAGGTAATCAGAAGAAAAACTCCGCGTGGGTTCACAGACTCTCACCGTCAGTGGGGCCGTAGCATCACACTGTAAAAACCCTATGATGTTAACCTGGGACTCATGTGTGATCCTATGACACGTGTACTCTGAACTGATGTGTAAAGTAGCCATGCAGTAATTTAAGTTTAAATGATGCTTTTAATAAAATAATTCATTAAATTTTGTAGAAAAATAAGCAGCATAACGGCCCTATTTTAACATATCCAAAAATAACCTGCACTTAGAAAAATCCCAGAGGAATCCAATATATAAATCATACCATTCAATTCCATCATAGATATTTAAAAGTTCTAAAATCACATTTATTCTCATATGTTGCAGAAAATAAGTTTTATTCAAAATGATGTAAAAGAGAGGTGACCGAATCCCTACCTCACTAGAATGGCGATACAATGCTATTGGATGCTCAAGGTACTGTTGGACGATCACTCGGAGGGTCGAGAACTAATCCCACGCCCTCGATCGTCCTCTTGCAAAAAACAAACTTCTCATCGGAGCTTCAATTCCCCAAACGGACCTCTTCACTGAATTCATAGCACCCAAAATAGCTAGGTTAGATATATGACTTATCCAATTCGGGTCCGAGTCCACACCGGACTAGTGGCACACAAAATGAGGCAAAATCTCAACCGTCTGATCTCGATTTTTGTGCCGATCACCAAACGACACAATATATATATATATATATCAAAATTCTCCATTTTCTGAGTACATTCCAAAAATGATAACAAAAATAAAATCTAACGGTCGAATTAAAAACTAAAATTCGAAACTCAAAAACACCCAAAAATAACAACTTTCAATCCGGGCAAAATGAGATCATGGAATATATACCTTGACGATCCTTGCGATGATACGAACCCAACGAGTCTAAGAACGTGGCTTGAAACGGTCGGAATCGTCTCCAATTATGAAAACTCCAAAACTACCATTAATGGTGTTTTCTGGTGAGGGGGAGCTCGTCGGCGACCAGAGACAAGCGGAACGAGGTGCTGGCAGTGCAGGAGGACTCTGCCGGTGGCCTGGTAGACCGGATGGTGGCTGCGGTGGCTTTGGCGTTCGTTCATCCTCCTTCGTCCGAGAGCGATGAGTGAGAGCGAGAGAGAGAAGAAGAGATCGGGAGGGAGAGGGGAAACAGAGGAGAGAGAGAGAAATAATATATATATGTAATCTGATTTTAAAAAAAATTGGTCAAATGACCATTTTGCCCTTAAAAAAAATAAGTTATTACAACTAGCTTCCCCTTTTTAACTCAATTAAGCATCATAAGCATATTATAAGAAAAGGTAAAATGAATGTGTGCTGAACAAAGTTCTCCCCTTTTAAAATATACACACTTATAAATAAATCTTTTTATTCTCATATTCATAAATCATCATTATTCTCCCATTTTTGACATCATTAAAAAGATATAAATTAATTTCAAACAAAATATCACATAAAAATTAATCTATCCCTTTGAAATAAGATTCTCCCTACATAAATTCACAATATTACTCTTCTCAATTCGAATTCATGATAAAAGGATAAGAAAGATTAATACACAAATAATTTTCTCCCCATATAAAAATAATATGACAAGTTATGCAATAAGGAGATGTAGAGGAACATAGAATTGAGTAATTTTCAAAATAAGAATTACAATATCAAACATAAGATTGAACAACAATATAATGTCAAAGTAATAATAAGAGCATTTTTTTTATTGTTGGTAAAACTTCTTCTATTAATAATAAGTATGACAAATGTAGCATATATAAAATAGAGAAGTTGCATCTAATTAAGATTATGAAAGCTCTAGCACAAAGTGAAAGTAGTTCTATTGAACATCATGAAAGTTCTAGCATAAATTTCACTTATTTAAAACATATTTCTCCAAGTTAATTAATTTTAAAGCACAAAAGAGAAAATCATTCAAGAACAATAGTCAAATAATTTTTTTTGTTCATTCCCATCAAATTATAGAAAGCATATCACAATTTATGAAAAATGATAATGACGAATTTAGCACAAACAAATTATAAATATACTCCCTCTCAATATATGAATTATGATCAAAATATTAATAACCAAATAAGAAAAGATCAATTATATATATGAGAGATATCAATACAAATAATAAAATCATAAGTAAAAGGCATCCAAACTAAGAGAAACATTCAAAATAATAATTCATTTGATCGTTAACTCTTAACACATAATTGAAAATATCACTGAAGCTCAAAGAATGTCAATCCAAGTCTTAAAAGCTAATGAGAATTCAAATGTGATATTCATTAAAAAATTTGTTATCATAAATGCCAAAGGATAAAGAATCATATGCTTTTGAAAAGTTACAAAATATAAATATAGTTACAAAATTCTATATTACCAATATAGATGAAATAATTCAACTAATTATGCATAGTGTTTGTCATATAAAAACTATCAAATATTTGCACAAATATAATAGTCTAAATAATATGCATTGTGCAACCTATTTGAATCATATAAAAGTAATTAATATACCAATCTAATTTGGACTTATAATAATTCATTTAAAATCATTTATACCATCATTCCAAAAGCTCTTCATTTTCTTTGTATTGATGTTGGACCTAATCACTATCTTTTGATTTGTTTTTAAGATCCAATCATTCAAGCTTTATTCTATACTTACACACAATATTATCTATGCTTCTCTCCTTGGAGGAGTCATTAGTTTCATCAAATATCACATGCATAGATTCATCTACTACTTAGTTCTTTTGTTGAAAATTTTTTTTATGCATTACTAGTAGTAGAGTAACTAGGAAAAGTTCCAACATTGGATTTTGAATCAATATTTTCAAGTTGTCGTTATTGTTTTTTTTTAAAATATTTGTATCCAAAGACTCTAAAATAACCAATATTGGGTTTTTGATCATTTCAAAATACATGATGGTATTTTATTCAAAATAAGTTTAATCAACACCTGGTTTAAAACATAATAAATAGTATTGACAACTTTGGCCTAAAAGTATTTTAGTAAAATATTTGCTTTCGACATAGTTAAGGCCATTTTGAAACCGATAAAGAAAATTATGTAAATATTTTTGAAAAATTATCAACTAACTCAAAAGCATAATATTTTTCAAAAATAATTAACTTAATTTTCAAAGTGACATGCTTTACAAATCTTGTCATTTTCAAAAATTAGAATAGGTAAACTACAACAAGATTCTTATAGAAAATATTTGAAATTGTATTCATATAGCATGTCTAAATTTTATATGCCATAATCAATAAGAATTTTCTTTTAAAAACAATACAAAATTTATTTGAGTTGAAAATATTTTAACAATGATAAAAATAATTCTTTTTAAAAGATATAATTTCATATGTTAAAATTTTCGAATTGAGCATTTGAAAGAGTAAAAGAAAAACTTAATAACCCTACTCTCACGATTGACAAAAATTAAGCATATTATATTTCTAACAGACATTCTCAAAGATAGGTAAAGAATTGTTATCGATATCACTTATGCTAATGATTTTATTTTTTGTGTGGTCTCAAAAATGAAATATCTATCACTATTTCTTTGTGAAGATTAAGAACTTGGTGAAGTCATTATTTTAGTTCTTGAAGCAACCACTTTCTTATTTGTACCTATAATAAAGATTCAAATTTAGATTTTGATACCCACTTAACTTTAGGTCCTTGGGGATTAGTCTTTGAATTCTTTAGAACTCATTCTTATTTGATACCAAAATATGTATTTTTCTTAATCGAGCATGAAAAACTAATATGACCATTTTGGTTGCAATAATTACATGCATACTTTGATTCATTACTAGATATTGCTTTGAAAAAATAATTTTTGTAATACTTTTGCTTTACAAAAGATTTATATCCAATATCTCCTTTGTCAAAAATATACATTTGTCTACCAAGTATTAAATCAAAATTTTTCTTTGTATTTTGAACTTGTGGATAATGTTGATTTTATCGTTTAAAGAAGTATTTTGATTTTTTAAAGAGTCACTTAAATCGTCACTCAAAATTGCTTCTTTTTCTTTTGAAAGTTCCTTAAACTCTTTTAATAAAATAGAAATTTTCTTTTTAAGAGCTTCATTTTTCAAAATAAATTTTTCATAGTTTTGATATAGATCACAGAACTTATCATGAGGCAATTTATCAAAATCATTAAAAAAATCATCACTCGGATCAAAAGATGTTACCTCATCATCTATGGCCATGAAGTACATAGTGTTTATCTTTTCTTGAACTTTATCATCCAAATTATTATCATTGCCATCATCTTAAGTGACTTTGATTTTTTCTCCTTGCATGGAAGATTTGAAAGTAATGACTTTCTTTTCCTTATCTTTCTCTTCATCTTCTTCATCATTTTCTTTTATTTGACTTGTGATGACATATGAGCTTTCAAGTATTTTTCACATTTCATGAGCATTAGTAGCCAATTGTATACTATTATAAATATTTAAATCTATACTACATAATAAATAATTAAAAACATATCCATTCCTAGAAAACATGATTTTGTCAAAATCATCATATTCATAGAACTCTTTTTCAACAAATTTATTATCAAATATTTTTCTAGGAATATATGGACCTTGAACAACAATATTCAATAAATCATCACCAATAAATTTAAGTATTTTGATTTTCCAAATATTATAGTTAATACCATTAAAAAATCGTGGTTTAATTGAAAACTCTTCGTTTGAAAGATTTTGAAAATTGTTTGGGTATACCATCTCAAAACGGTTAAGTCTTTAAAATTCGAATAACAATCTCTGATACTAATTGTTAGCCAAGATAGACTACCCAAAAATGGGATGAATTGGGTTTTAAAACTTTTTAATAAACTTTTCAACTATATAAAA
This sequence comes from Parasponia andersonii, assembly GCA_002914805.1. NCBI lineage: Eukaryota > Viridiplantae > Streptophyta > Magnoliopsida > Rosales > Cannabaceae > Trema > Trema andersonii. The sequence continues at coordinate 860,864 of JXTB01000032.1, forward strand.
CCGTAGACCATTATTTTGAAACTTTGAAGCTAAACAAACAATAATACCAAGTATATAGCAATAATATAAAGCAAATTAAGCACACTATATATCAAACACACAATCAAATAATTTGCATTAAAGTAAAGAGTGTAGGGATAGAGAAAATGTAAATTCAGTTTTTACGAGGTTCGACAAACACGACAGTTTATCTACATTTCCGGCCCTCGGAAACTTGCTTTGAGCTTTCTATTATCGGATCAAGATTGTGGGCTCGACCGACTCTTTAAAAAACGAAGTGAATTCTTCTTAGGTACACCTTAGCCTTTACAATAGTTTTGACTCTGGCTCTATCACATCTAACATCAGATTGTTTAAACTCTGGTGCCAATCTCACCTATACCGGGTGTTTAGATAATGGTGCTAATCTTACCAACTCATAGGTGATTTAGACTCCGGTAGAAACCTCACTTATACACGGGTTGTTTAGACTCCGGTAGCAACCTCACTTAAATCAGGTTGTTTATAAATCCGGTACCAACATCACCTATGTATGGGTTATTTATGACTCCGGTACCAACTTCACCTCAACTTAAATGGTTTTATAATATAGGAGTGAACACACTTACAAACTCTCCTCACAAAGTAATTAATACAATTTTGGCTTAGAAAATTTGAGAATAATGTAATATAAATGCTTTAAGATTAGCTCAACATGATTTGAAAATTAAAATGAAGTAAAAGAGAACTTTTGTACTTAGAAACTTATTAGAAATCAATGTAGGTTTATATTCTCTCATTATAAATCGTCAAACTTGGCTCTATACAAAGTTGTCTTCAAAAACTAGTCGTTTTCGACTGTTACTGGCTATCTGCTAGAAAAGTAGTCGATCATTAAAACTAGCCGTTGGAGTTTGATATAGCGATATTTAGCTCTAACGGTCAAATGGTTGACTATAGTAGTCGACCACCAGTGGTCGACTATTTTAGGATCAAAAACTTCCGATTAGTTTCTTTGGTTCCTCTTTGGTCAATATTTTAAATCTCATTATTTTTCAAATATTTTTATCATAAGAATAGACTTTTTGATGGAATTTGACTAGATTTAAAATGATATTTATTTTCAAATATTTAAAACAAAATAACTATTTTAACCTTAAGATAGTTCGAAAATTCTTTCAAAAGTATTAGCCAATGCAAAGAGAATCTATATGTAATGAACTAAACCAAATACAAGACTAAGTATAAAATATACCCTATCTAAGCACGATCTTGTATCTGAATTTTCTGTCTTCAAGCTTGATTCTAATAAATCTAATATACATCCATCTCCAAGCTTGATTCTTTGATTAACTTGAGTTAGAACTTTTAAAGTTATTTCATTACACACTCAAGGTAAATCATCAATACTAAATCACATATTTGTTATCTTCAAAATAAGAGTAAGTAAGATTAATATCTCAATTTTTCAATAGCCACCACTACCTATAACACACAACAACCACTATTGATCCAAATGTAGCAATCTTGGTCAGGCCACTATTTGACAGGGGGGGCGAGGGGAAGGGGGAATTTTTGACTAATGGCTGAACCTAGACAAAATTTTTTTGCCTATTTTCGAAAAATTTGAACCTCGGTCAAATATGATTGACTGCCTTTCCGGCAATGCCTCCTTTACTTTTGCCTTTTTTGATATGGTAGAAAATTTTCAACTAGAGTGTCGAGTTGGAGATAATTCTAGAATTTTGAATTTTTCATTAAATGAAAGTCTCTATTTTATTAACGATCTATAATTTGTCCCTTTTATCATCATATGCTTTACAGAAAGGTGAAAATTTATAATCACCCTTTATTAAAATATGGAACTGTTTTGATCAACTGTAAATTCTTATTCTTTGTTCCAATTCAAATTTGCCACTAACCTTCTTTGCATGTTCCAATTGATGCCAATATAACCAATATTAAGATATGTTATGCTTCCTATTAAGTTGGATTGGCTTCCTCCTAGAAATATGATGAAGAAACTTCTAAAGGACAAGAATCTCTCAAAGTTACATACATTTTGGAGAGGCATATCGAAGTACAAAATTGGAAATTATCGTGACATATTCAATGAATAGCGCTATGTTTGTAACTCCAAAGACTCCATTGAATTTTTTTCACCCCAAAAATTAATAAAGAGACTAATTTTTCCATCTTTAATATTCCATGGAATTTCAACCAGCGAGAAGTCTCTCAAGCATAACACTGAGTTTCTCACTACATCTCCTTTCGAGGAATACAGTTCCTTCCAATATTGTATTAAATACACTGATGCAGCTGCTGCTCATGTTACAACACCAATAGGAAGTTTAAGTTTTGGACCTGGACAAGCTTTTCCTATAACTGAACTGCAGAATATGAAGGAGCACCAAGCAAATCAAGATGCCAAGCTCTCCAACATTGAAAAGATACTCATTACTATCTCTAAGAAGTTGGATGTGTATATGAAGGATGCTTTTTGATTTTCTTTTCAGTTTTAGTTATTTTTATTTAGTTTGGTTTGTATAACTTTGATGATACAAGTTGGGTGAGTGTTTTTTTTTTTTTTTTTTTCTGCAGGACAAGTTTATTTTTACTCTATGTGTGTGTCTTGAAACATCGTTGATATTTTTTTTTTCTTTGATGTTACAATATGTTTTAGTTTGGTATTCTCTATGTGATTGATGTTTTCGTTTTAATTCTTTTGCCTTTACATATTTTGTCCAAAAGGGGGACAAAGTATATATATATATATATATATTGCTATATACCAATTTTATTTTGCAGGCATAAAAGACTGATTATAGTAATTGATGGAGCTTGAATATTTGTCTTAGAAATAATTAATATTGATATATGCACTACAAAGCATTAAAACATATTATTTCTTTATAAATATAGTCATTTGTCTCATTGTTAAATGACTTTGATTTTTTGTATCAATCACATATATGGATAGGTTTTGAGCTTTATGAAGAGGTGATTAATAATCACTTAAACTCTGCTAAAGGAAACTATGCATACCATATTAAGGAAATGCTACCAATTAAGAGATTTGTATTGATTAATTATTGTAGAAATTTCTTTAATATTTTTTTTGTTATTTCTAAACTTTTTTGATTGATTATAATTAATTTATGAGCTATCAAAATCATTGTATAATTGTTTGTTCTATTTGAAGAAAAAGGTCTATATTTTCCCTTTTATGTTACAACATAATTGCTTTGACAGATTCATATTACAACTCTAGAATAGAATCAATATTTATTTCTCAAATCAAATTTTTAAGTTTGAAAACAAAGTTGGATGTTCTTGTAAGTCTTTTAATCAACATTAAATATGTGTACGTGTTATTTTGAATATGTTTAATCGTAAGCCTTACTCCATTTAAGGGCTACTTAATAGTAGCTTTAGGTATAGATGACATTTTGTATTTTAGCTATTGAGTGTAAGAAAGTTTTTTTTTTCTTTTAGCTATTTCTTAGATTTAGGAGTTGTCCTAGTTATGAGAAACAATACTTTGGTCTTCGAGAAAGGTACTGAATATCTTCCGAAGAAGAATAACTTTAAGACTCTAAATAGATTTCATAAGGACGAAGTCAACCAAAGTTAAGTGATGCTCACTAGACGCATGAGTGAAGAGAATACAGTCACATTGTGATAGTAAAAAGAGTGTCTTTTATTTATATAAGTCAATTAGTGATTGTACTCATTTAAACCATACTAATATATGTATTTCTTTGGGTGTGGTTCTTAGATGTAGGCCATCAGGAAATAGTCGAACTAAGTAAAAGTTCATTGTGTCTCATTTTTACATTTTCATGTTGTAACATCTATACTTTGTGTTACAATGTAATTAACTAATTGGTAAAATTATTTAATCTAGCCATATTTGAATGGACCTAACAAATTAAAAGGATTTACATATCTTAGTATTCTGTATATAAATTGACCAATAAATTTAATAAATTTCTCACTAAACATGGAATTCGAATCGATGATATCTTATTTCTATTGACCAACACAAAAAATATATTAAAAATAACTTAATACGATTTGCACAAATCACCCAATTTGAATACAGAAGATACAACTTTGTAGAGGCTTAAATTATAGAGGTATAATTTTACACGTGCTAAAAGATATGGTTAAAATTATAGAAAAGTCATACTTCAGGGCTTTTTTTTTTTGGTAGTTATCCCTAAAAAAAAATATAAAATTGAGTGAGAGCTTATAAGTAATAAGCACATCCATCCTTGCAACCAAATAAAAGAAAAAATTGAGTGAGAGCTTCTAAGTAATAAGCACATCCATCCTTGCAACCAAATAAAAGAAAGAAAGAAACAAGAAAAAATTTATTAAACAATTTCGGCCAACTCTGAGCTCTTGATTCTTTACTCCCAACTCAAATTTGCCACAAATTTTCTTTGTAAGTTGCCCACTGTGAAAGATGGGTTGTCTTTAGATGTTTCTCTCTTGTTCATTAGGTTCTTCTCTCGAGATCAATAATAAAATATGTCATGCTTGTTTTTCAATTTATACCATGTATTATTATGTATATAATAGTTATATCTTCTCCAATTTTAGGCTCCATTTGGGATTGATTCTAGAGACAACTTCTATCTTTTAATAGTGGTTAGAGAAAAGAGGAAATGGATGGACATTTGGTAAGTTTTTGCTTTTAGTTAGCAGATTATAAATATTGTTGTATAATCATTATTTTAACTAGAATTTAAGATAAGAGTTATTTTTCAAAACTAATTCTATTAAAATAATAAAAATTTCCTAAAACATCGTACTACAACAGACATAATTATAGTTTGCTAAATACTTAAATATTGAGTTTAAACAAAGCAGTAATTTTGTAAATTAAATTTACCAAATTTTTAGATTTATTTAATCGATGTTTCTTACTCATAATACAACAATACATTACCAAACTGACCAAACTTTCTTTATTATTTAACTTGAAAGATGACATTATCAACTATCACTTAAGTTTCTTAAAGATAATTTAGGATTCCAATTGTTATCCTAAATTTTTAATACCAATACATGTGTCATTTGAATTCTCATCATTTAATTAGTAAATAGTATTAAATTAATTAATTTATAATAAATTTTAATTCTTTAATTAAATAGTGACAATTCATATGCTATATGTATTATTAATAATTAGTAATATAATAGGATCCTAGTATAGTGTTTTTCTTCGAGCTTCCTCTTATGCTTGACTTTCTTCCTCTTAGAATCTGACGAGCAAAGTTCTGAGAGACAAAGGTTTTTTTTCAATAAAAGTCATATTTGGAGAAGCATATCAAAGGACAAAATTAAAAACTATCATGAACTTTCAATATCACATCCAATGAATAGTGCCATGCTATCAATTCCCAAGTCTCCATTGTTCAGGTATAAAATTGCTTTAATTTTCTCTCTTAATTTCTTATTCTTCTTTATTTTTGGTTGTTTTCTCCTCCAAGTTAACGTAATATATATATATATATATTATATATATTAATTTTTAACTTATGTATAGGTATCAATTTGACCAATGAAAATTTAATATGTATATTTTTTTTATTGTAAAAAATAAGAGAAAGAAAGAACATTAATGATGCACGTTTTTTTATGTATTTCATTATAGTCATTGGATCACCATCTCATGGTGATCCAGCGGCTAAAAAAAAAATACCTACTTATAGGTAAAATAAAAAAATACTTATTGGATTGGCAACCTCTATATATATATATATATTATATATATATATAGAGGCTATTAATCTAATAGATATTTTTTTTTACTTATATATAGGGTATCATTTTAGTTAATGAAAATTTTTCTTGCACATTTTATCAAAAAATAGAATAGAAAAATAATATTAATTATGCACGTCTTTTCATATATTTTATTATAGTCATTGAATCACTATTAAATGATGAGCTAACAGCTAAAAAAATACATACACATAGATAAAAAAAATTTACTAAATTGACAATCATATATATATATATATAATATATATGTATGTATATATAAGTATTCGTAGTGACAATGATTTTATTCCATTGCCTATTAGCAAAGTTCACAATTGATTTGAATGCCATTAACGAGTATCTATTACGATAGAGAAGTTCGCTTTTTAAACCTTTTTGTCCAAAACTAAGGTTATAGTATACTTCCAAATCTTATGCACTTTCACATGACAATAATGAATGAAATAAATATAAAATCTGAATTTGTGGTCTTGAATATATACCTGATATCATTTCCCTATTTTACACATCTAGATTGGAGATGCTTTAGGCATGTATCGATTAATATGCTAGCAAAATATCTTTTTATACATACATATAAGGATATAATTACAGTAGCATGTATTTGGTAACTCATTATTTATGTTATAGCTTTTAATTAATTTGAGTAAGGGTAAGGTACGATAACTTGCAAAATTCGAGAGAGAATATATAATAAGCAATCAACCTGTAGTGGGGCTCATACTAAATTTTCCTGGTCTATCTCTATAAGAAAGTTGTAAGAGCAGGCACTATGATATATTAATTAGAGCTATATGAAAAGTATGCTTTCCCATTAATTATGATTAAACACTGTTTGGATTATACACGACATACTTTATTTGAATGAAAGAACTACCTCTTCTTTTCGGAGGTTTAATTTTCTATTTCCATCATATATTGACGTCCCATTCAGACTTTTAACCTGCAGAGAGGAAAAAAATTCCATAAAAATTAGATTAGTAAGGCTATATGCAATATATAGAGAAATTTATACCTAATACCTGTTTTTAAAACTTATTTTTGTAAATACCGTTTGTAATTTTTTTTCAAAAATACCTGTTTTTATGGTCCACATTTTATATACAAAATATGAGTATTCTGCATTTACAATATAAATTTTATCTATGATGTACACATTTCATGTGTAAAATATGAATAGTATACATTTATAATATAAATGTTTACCATGATTTATATTTTTTATTATAAATTTAATCTATAATATATATTTTAAAATATGTGTCAATTTTTAATGTAACTTTTATTCATGAAATGTAGAGCATGGTATGTATCATGCATCAAATGTATACTGTGGTCTATATTTTTTGCGTAAAACAGTGATAATCTGCATTTCTCCAAAAATGGGTATTATAGATATATATGGAAATAAGGTTTTGAAAACGAGTATTTATTAATTTT
>JXTB01000032.1:869186-940623 GCA_002914805.1 Parasponia andersonii
AAAAAAAGAAAAGAAACGCATAAAATATGACAATTTCAAAAATCAATCAACTGATCAACACATTGCAAATGTGTGTCAATATATACTGAGACACTATTTATCAAACCATGTGAAAGGTACCATGCAAGTAAATAATGCAACTATTTGAACTATGGCCATATGTACGCATATAGAGAGAGGGTGAAAAATAATTAACTTGCAGTAGTTACACTTACCGATGAAATAAAGTTTAATAGTGCCATACTACTCTTTCTTCAATAAATAAACAAATAATAGTGCCATACTACTCTTTCTTCAATAAATAAACAAATAATAGTGCCATAGTACTCCAACCAACAGTAAAAATATAAGTATCACAACTCGAGTAATAAGGAACATCAAGTATAGAGTTTTATTAGCACAAACCTCCTTCAATAGATACATACGTATCTGGAAATAGTAGAAGGAATATCTGCAGATAGAATGGAGAGCAAGAGAAACTATGTAGCTGCTGATTCACATCCCATGAACGGTGGAGAGGGGCCTTATATCTACGTTCAAAACTCCAAATATCAGGTATATATGTTTTGGTACTATTAGTACCATAGCTTACTTGTGTATGTAATCTATTTACACAGACAAACATATACATATACACATATATATATATATATATATATGTATATATGATGCTGATGATGATCTTTTTCTTCTCTGTTTTTATTAATTTATTTTTTTGGTAGACGGGAGCAGTGGAAGCTTCCAAAGAAATGATTGAGGAAGCAATCACCAAGCACTTTGACGCAAACAAAACTCTCAACTCTGCCTCTTCTTTGAACCAAATTTTCCTGGCGGATTTAGGCTGTTCCACTGGACCAAACACTTTCCTTGCAGTCCAAAACATATTTGAAGTAATACAACTCAAATACCAACTCGAAAAACGACGTCATCTAGATCACTCTGATGATCATGTTCACCAAATCCCAGTCACATTCCAAGTTTTCTTCAATGACCACTTCTCAAACGACTTCAACACTCTCTTCAAGTCCCTTCCTCCAACAAGAAAGTACCTGGCAGCTGGAGTTCCCGGCTCATTCCATGGCCGCCTATTCCCAAACTCGTCTCTTCATTTCGTCCACTGCTCGTATTCGCTTCACTGGCTCTCCAAAGTGCCCTCACAAGTTATGGACAGCACTTCTCCCGCATGGAACAAGGGGAGGATTCACTACACCAATGCAGGGAAGGAAGTTGTGAAGGCTTATTCAGATCAATACGCGGAGGATATGTTGTCGTTTTTGCATGCAAGAGCAGAGGAGCTTGTCGTTGGAGGCCTTATGGTGCTGCTTATACCTGCTGTGCCTGATATTCTTCTGCCTTCTGATACCACTAATGGCACGGAGAAGGACCTCCTAGGCTCATGCCTCGTGGACATGGCCAAGATGGTAAGCCAACCTTCTCTTGTTTCCTTTGGCCTTAGGGGTGTAACTAATTAGATGATAATTTTATTAATACATATAATAAAATACATAGTTAATTAGATATAATTTTCTAACGTTCAGCCGTTTTCATATTTCATTTTTATGTCTCAAAATATAAATCACAAAGAATATTAAATAATGGTAATGTAACAGAAAAATTTCAATCTAATGAGACGGAACTTTATTGTGAACACAAGGGTGGCACTATCCGGTCGAGATAGACATAAGATCAAAGTACATAAAAATATGTTATGAATGAAGATTTTGTCTCATTTTCATGTACGTAACACCATATTCAATCAAATGCCAATTTAACTATAATGATTGATGACCAAATCGTCGGTCTATATTATTTTTGGTTTCAGGGATTAGTCAGTGAAAAGAGAGTGGACAGTTTCAATCTGCCAATGTATTATTCATCCCCAAGTGAATTGAAGGCCATCATTGAAAGAAATGAGCATTTTAGCATTGAAAGAATGGAAAAGCTTAACAATCCCAAAAAGCATCTTTCGTTGCCAAACCTCCAAATGCGTGTGTTGTACCTTAGAGCTGCATTGGAAGGACTTCTCCAAAAACGCTTTGGCGCTGAGATTATGGATGAGCTCTTTAATCGCTTCTCCAAGAAAGTTGCCGAGTCTACCTTTTTCTTAAACCCTCAGAACCAAAATTCCATTGTCCTATTTGTCCTCCTTAGGCGCAACCCAAATTAGTAAACTCGTATTTCTTCTCTATTAATATTTATATATATATATATGTATAGAAAATGAATTATAAATTGAAAAAGGGTAGAAGAAAAGCACAAGTCGTAAGCAATCTAGTACCTCGCATTGAGGAGGAGAAAGTTCCTATACAATGTGCCTCTTTTCATGTGACTATTAGATTTATTATTGATAAAATAATAAATATATTTAACTAAGTTCAGTTCGCTAATTGGTTTTCAGTTATTTTTATATGTACTGATTTATTTGGCTAGGGCTAAGCATGTCCCATGAAATTGTTCATGATTTTTAGCATTTCTTTTTTCTCTTGTATAATTCTCAACGAGTCTAATCTAAATCTAAATACTTTCCAAGTGAAATGATTTTCTAAGACACAACATATGTCGAAAATCAAAATACTTTCTAAGTGAAATTTGAAAAGTGAATTGAGTTTCTAAGTCACAACATCTGTCGATAATGCTAGGAGCAAGGAAATAAAATCAGCGCGTAGTAAAAATAACGGGAGAAAGTATTCCAGAATACATTAGATTCAGTATTATTCAATTTCATATGTATGTCCATATATGTCAAACTCAAGAAGCTATACAAAGAAAAATCCTCAAAATGTGCCATGAACTTCACATGCAAATGCCATAATGCAACACAACCACGAATATTCTAAAGATGAATAGGCTGTACAATCTCAACTGACAGCAAAGTAACATCACATTTATGATATGATCCCAAAGTGACAAATCAAACACCCTTACAAAACAAACAAATAATTTGAGATTTATTGCCCACTTTGGCTATTCTATAATTTCTATCATTGTTGCTGATAGTAGCCACCTTGGTGAGGGGGAGGGGGATGGTATGGAGATGGAATGGTGTAAGGAGGCCGAGGCATAGAACCAGATTGCTGCGCATGGGCATTGTAGTATGGACCACGCCACCCCGGGTATGCAGGCTGGCCATATTCATGGCTCGTTGGAGGCTGCTGTTGGCCCTGCGGAGGGGGGTATGGAGCCCCAGAGGAAGGTGGTATATGGTAAGGGGGCGGAGGCTGTTGCGATGAGCTATAGGAAGGGGTTGGGTGAGTATATCCACTCATGGCTGGCTGCTCAGGAGGCTGGTAATATGGTGCTTGGGGACGCGGGTCGATCTGCAGTTGTGAACTCGATCTTTGATTTTGATGGCCCACTGAAGGATAGCTGTTGTTGTATGGACCTGTGGGTTTAGAGTCCTGAAAGGAGAGACCTGCCATTTGCCTCTGAACATCTTCAATCATTTCCCGGCACTGGATGTTTCTAGTCATTACGAAATCACTGCACTGCTGCTTCACATTGGTTATTGCGTCCTGTTTTATGCAAGAGTTTATTTATCAAATAGATCCTCGGTGAATTGCAAATCTCATTTAAAATCCCACAAGTTTTCTCATGAATTGATGGAATTAGTCATTTCTGGATACGATTAGAACATAAAAATTCAATACAATATTGTGAATACAACCAAAAGTGTACTTTTAGGAACAAGCAAAATATACAAATATTCAACTTTAAAAGTTGATGTGTAAACAAAACATAAATTTCAGTGAAAAATTATCAAATTATTTACCTGAAGAGTAATGTAAAACTTCAACCCCTCGTTAATGTTGTCCTTAATTTCTCGGAATTTTGCAATGGCAGCTTGAATTTGCTTGTAACATTTCTCACGAGATGCTGCAATAATTAAGAGGTATATGTATACATGAACAAGAGAAGAATATACTTGGTTGAATTAACAGTTACAAAGAAAGCAGCAAAGAATATAGTCCTACAGAGTAAGGAAGGTATGGACCTCCCAATACAAATACTCAAATCAACCCATTAAAAGAAGGTATAAGTTTCACCAAGAGAATAGGAACTTGAGAGACTAAAGTGGCAGCAGATGACCAGTAATTCATAAACACAGAAGAAAAACAGATGGACCATCTGCTAAGTCAAGTGGCGTGAACTAGTTTAGTTGATGGTAATGCTAGAGTATTTATATAAACAAGGAAGGCATGCCAAAATCAAGACCAAATACAAAATCAGGTTAAATATTAAAAGAAAATCATTGCTTAGCAAAGCACAAACTACAAACAGCTTACCTTTGTAATCTTCAAGATTAAAGATGGCAGAGAAGTCCTCATTTTGGGCCTGAGCAATGACAAGTAATGATTAATAGACACAAGGCATTTTAATTCCATCCTGTGTATTAATTATATGGCTATAAGTGTTAATTATCAACTAAACACAAATACACGAGTAAATATCTAAAAAGTGATTCAAGTTTTCAGACGTGAAAGCAAATTCTTGCCACTTCAAAAGAATTGGCTCCACTTGTCTTATGAGGAAAGTATTTTTCCTTTCATCTCTGTTTTTACTGTCTTCCAAAAATTTTCCGAACAGGAAATATGTCCAGCAAAAAACAACCCATTGGTTTTTGAAGGGGAAGAATATGTCGAGCATCAACAACCCTATTGAAATATTCATTCACCAATTTTCTGTCCTGTGTTTTGCCATTGTTATTCCTATGTAATGCACATTTACTACTACTTTCTTTATTATAGCAACATAGTATCACCCTATTTACATAACTAATTATTGCTGCTTCTGGTAAACAAATGAACAAACAAAAAAAAAATGCAAAAAGGAAAAAAAAATCTTTCTAAGTACTTATTTCAATTATTCCTTAATGTCTATTGTATCTCATAAGATACTGCCACAGTTGAATGCAAAAGAGGAAACTTTAGTTTAGAATTTCACCAACTAAATTCAACAGGCATGGTTCATAGTGAATGGTTCACAGTGAAACAATAGTGTCCGTATATAATATCACAAAAGAAGGGTAAACTATAGTTTAAAGTGGGGGAAAGACCTGGATTTGCAGTAACAATTGTTCTTGTGCATCAATATTCTGGGCAATTTCTTCACATATATGATCATACTTTGAAATCTCCTTCCTGAAAAGATCCTCATAGGAGCCAGTTGATATCATCAACTTTGGTAATATATCATCCTGTAGCCATATAGGAAAAACAATAAGTCCATAAAAACATACATCCTGAAGTAGCAGAACAATTCCACTAATTAGTAGAATAGCAAAATCAATACCACTAATTCCAACCACTACAGCAGCCTATTATACAGAGAGCAAATAATCAAAAGATTCAAATAATCAAAAGAATCAGCATTGAACTTTAACATACAACGATACAAAAGCCAAGACCAGAAAACTAGCGCACCTTCCTTTTCATATCTTTAAGCATGTCTTCAAGACCAGCCCGTTCAGCACCAAGTATTTCTAACTGCCTCTGCATGATGAAATGTGGGAAAAAAAGACATAAATCCAATGCAAGAATATACGAACTTCAGTAGTAAATAGTTTTCTCAAAAACATTATTTGTTGGGTAGATTTTTGAAAATCTCCATCCATTGTATGCCATCAACTCATCATTGTTTTGTTTAAAGAATTTTTCACTTCCCTATCTGTTATTTGCCAATGTATGAAAAACTTACTAGCTTAGTACTCAGAAACTCAGTTTCGGCAGATTTCAGAAAAACATTTAGGAATAATACATGGCATTCACAAAAAAATTCAGGACTCAAATGACATTTACAAAGGTTTTTAGTTAAAAAAGGTTACCAAGCTCTGCTTCAGTGCCCCCAGAATAGCATCTTCATTAGCATCCAAAGACATTATTGGCCTGGCTAGAGTTGGGAGTGCGGATTCAATCTGATAAGAGGAAAATGCAAGTTCAGTTAATTATAGACATATAGAACCATGGGGAGTCCATTAAAAGAGGAAGAGGTAGCAAGCAATTCCTTCAAAAATGAAAAAAAAAAAAAATAACTTTACTCCGTATTGCTATACAATTTTCACCAAACTCTAACATTATACAAATTATCAAATCACAGAAAGCTACAGATACACGAAAGCCCACCATTTATAATCAAAACTTGATACCTCCCAAAAGGCCTAATAAGAAATTCAAAAACATACCGGACGACGATCAAGAATAGACATTAGAGCTGCATGCTCCCTCACTGAACGCTCAATCCGACCATCACTATCTGTAGCTTGTTTCAAATTAGCTGCAAACCTATTTAACCTATCCTGCAAATTCTTTGTAAGAGTGCTGGACTGAGGCCTAGTCCACCGTGTTCCGAATTGGCTTCTAAACTGAGCATCTTCCCTTGCCTCTTTCTGCAACAGTTCCTCAACCTGAACCAGCATTTCCTGATTCACCCGTCTCAAATCTTTAAGCTGTTGTAACTCACCTTCCAAACCCGCTGGACCCCCACAAATCTGCACTGCCTCCACATCTTCCTTCAAATCTGTAGGAAGAGTGAAATTTCCTTCCAAAGAAAGAATGGATTCTGGTAGGTCCATTTCCTTGAGCCTTACCCGGGTTAGCTCACTAGCCTGTTGTAACTTTTCTGCCTGTGTTCTAATGATATCATCAACCATTTCAGTGTACCTGGAAAGAGCTTTTGCACTATTGTCTGGGACTAGACTAGCAAACATCTTTTCCTTGCTTGCGTCCAACACTTCATTCATTGCCATTGGCTTCACCATGGAAAATGCTGGGAGAGGGGGTATGGACCCAGGGGAAGGGACCCTCATAAGGTAAACTCTGTCATTCTCCTTTACGGCCCTCTCCAGGTTGCGATTGAGACTGGCCTCCAACTTGGTAATTGCATCCACAATCTGTGAAGGAGCCCCTTTTGAAGATTTCTTGGATTCAGATATTGCAGCAATCCCGCTCTTCAGCCGTGCAATTTCCTCTGCAATCTCTTCTTTCTCATGCAACTCCAGACTACACCTATAGCAGGCTTCAGAAAAAAACAGAGCTGCCTTTATCTGCACGTGAGCTATCCAGCCCCTATCAAAATGCTGGTTCAGAGGTGCAGCATTCAGTGCCGCTAAAGCCTCCTCATAATACAATCCTACCTGTAATGGCATCTTGTCAAAATACTATGAAACAAAGAAAATACAATATTGATATGCATATAACAAACAAGCTCATCAAAGCGGGACGCAAAGACAATATGCCATTAAAATGCAGTTACATCCCTGAAAAGACATATTCTCACTAAATAAGGAAACAAATATTTCATAATAGTCCAAGATCCAAATTACCAAGATAAACTCAGGGTTCATAACTTATACGTGAAAGACTAGTGTAATAGAAGCACTTTGTCAGTACTTAAACGTGCCAATCCAAATCAGCAAATAACACATACAAAAACATCACACAATCCACTCGCTGATATCTAGTCGAGAAGAACTCTAACCAAACACTTACAACGAAAGAACATAACTTTAACTTGATCAATCAAATGTCAAAATAGTTTGAGACAAAAACCAGTGGGACTTAAAACCTTAACACGGACAAGCTGATATCGATAAATAAGCTCATCAAAGGAGGACCCCAAGCTATCTGTTCAATAGTTAATAGAGATGCAGAAAGATCCACAAAAGACAAGTTACAAATCCAACATTTCATTATTGTCAAAGCTCCAAATCACCAAGACTAACACACAATTCACTCAAAAATACTAATGTAGTTTAAGAACTTCATCGCAACCAAAATGCATCAATTCAATTCAACGAATAACAAGTCGAATCCGAAATTCACTAATCGCAAAAATGCTAATCAATCAAAATGAATGAAACAGTTTAAAACCCTCTTCTTTTTACCTGCCTAGAGATCTTAGCACAGACTCCCGGGGTGCTCCCTTTCGCAATGGTGTTCTCAAACACACACTCCTGCGCCTGCGCCAGCATCAACCTCTCCAACATCCCGGCGCACTCCACCGACAAGTCCAACGTAGTGGAGCTCCCGATCGAGGCCTTGGCGGCTTCATTATCCCTCAAGAAACCGAACGCCCCGGCCGCCGCGATGAACGCGTGCGACGCCTGCCTGCGGCCCTCGACAGTGGACCGATCGTACGACAGCCCAATCTGGCTGTACACTGCGCCCAGATTGAACAACACGGCGGCCTTCTCGAGATGAATGTTCTGCTGCGAAGCCTTGTGCTTGCTCTTGAAGGTGTCGTGCCAGACGAAGGTGATGGAGTTGACGTGATCCTTGTCCGGCGAGATTGGAAAGCGGGTCTCGACGAGGCAGAGGGCTTTATAGTAATTTTGGAGGAGGTCGCGGCGGGCGGTGAGGGAGGAAGGGTCGGATTGGCGCTCGAGTTCGGAGCGTAGGTCTTTTAGGGTTTGGAGATCGTCCTCGAGGTTCTGAGCCTCGCGCTCGGAGTAGTTGAAGGCGATGTAGTTGCGGAGAGGGCGGAAGAGGTCGATTTGAGTGGTCTTCTTCTCGTAGAGAGCGAGCATGACGTTGGTGGTGGCCGCCGACGACGACGGTGTCGACGGAGCTGCCATTTTTGGATTGGATTGGATTTGAGCTTGAAAGAATTAAGAAGAAGAAGAAGAAGAAAACAGAGGACTGAGACTAAGATTTCGATGAAAATTAGAGAATATATAAAAATATATAATAATAATACTGAAGAAATTAAATTAATAATTGACCGGGTTTCTGTTTCCTGGAAGGGCTTTAATTTTCTTCTTGACAAAGGAAACTGATTATATTATTTGGGTAAATATCGAATGAATTTCTTGCCCAAAGTTTTTATTGTCATTATTATTGTTATTAACTATTAAGTACTTCTTTTCCAAAAACAAAGAACAAAAAAAAAAATACTATCAAGTACTTGCCCAAAGCTCCCCTCACAATAAATAAATAAATAAATAAATAAATAAAATAAAATATACTTTCCCAAAGTTGGAGACATTTTATTTTTTTTTTATAAGTAATAAATGAACACCATTTTTGCCAAATATAATGATATGATTTTTTTCAATGTAATAATAATGTGATTATTATTCTTTTGTAATATTATTAGGAAATTTATACATAATAATAGACAAACACTCCTAGCAATTGAAGTGTAATGTGTTTATTATTCTTTAATTGCACATAAATTTGTTATCTTTTAATAATGTTTAATAGTGTTATCTTAACATGAATTGAATAGAAAAATATCCACTTAAAATTTGCTGTAACTTATGTAGTGTCAGCACATAAAAATAAGGTGGAGATGTATATTTTTTAAATAAAGGGAACCTTATATTTAACTCTTTGCAAAATAATATATATATATATATATATATATAGCCGTGTTTTTGTTATATATATAGTTTCACACCCGCTCGTTTAAGGGTAATACAGTTTTTGACCTCAGTATTTTTTTTTTTTGGGAAATTTTGACCTGAGTATTAAAAGAAAGATAATGCTAAGTATCATAGTAAAATAGTTCGGATGTCTTGCATTATCCAAATCATACGCTATTTCTCTTTCTTAAAATGAAATGAATGGGGGAAAATAAAAATTACTGTGTACTGCACTGGTTGTATATTTTTATAAAAATGAAGCGTGGTTCAAACAAAACGACGTGTCGTTTGACGTTTCTGCTGAAGCCAGAGCCGTGTGACGAAGGACGAATACCGCGTGGCTAAGCGCGTGTCCATGGCATTTATAAATGGAGGTTGAATGAACAACCAAAAAATGTTTCTGGATTGCCCAAAAGTCAAGGCGTATTGGCTTAAGAGTCGAGACCTGGTTTCCTTCTACGTCACCGTGAGCCCGCCCAAGACGTCTCCTTGATCTGTTCTTCCTGCTCTCTCTCTCTCTCTCTCTCTCTCTCTCTCTCTCTCTGGTACGTTTTCATGGCTACCTTACGGTTTTCTTTCCTTTAGCTTTAATGGTCGAAGTTTGATTTTGTAATTTACTTTCTTGATCTTGGGTTTTTTTTTTAAGATTTTGTTTATGCGAAAGAATACTTTTTTTATTAGCCGTTTTTGTTTCTAGGGTTTATGTTTGGTTTCTAGCCAACGACTAGGGCTAAAGCTTTCTTTTTTTTCTCTCTTTTTTATTTTTTGGTTCAATTTTGGGTTTATGAGTTTTAGGATTAGAAAGCATGGAATTTGATATCTGAAAACTTTCTGTTTAAATTTTATGATTTTTTGAGTTGAAAACAGTTGAGAAAAATTGCTAATATAATGGGTTATGAGTGGTTTCTGTTTCTTTGATTCGGGGTCAGACGGTGTTAGGATTAGAAAGCATGGAATTTTATGTCTGAAAGCTTTGTGTTTAAATGTTTGATTTTTGAGTTGAAGATAGAGAAGAAAACTTGCTAATCATGGTTTATGAGCATTTTTTTTTCAAGAATTTTTGAGTTTAGGATTAGAAACAGTGGAATTTGATGTCTGAAAAGCAATCTGTTTATTGTTCTTTCTTTTTTTTGCGTAGACTTCTGTTGTGGAGTGTGGAGGAATAGACTTTGGGGCTGTTGAGGCCGGTCTTTTGGATTCGGTGCTCATACTTTTTAGCAAATAAGGTAAGAGACAAAGCAAATTTGTGAGGAAACTTTTGTTACAACAAAATTTTTAAGTACATACTTTCTCACACTGACAACAGCTTTACAAAATTTTATTCTTTATGTGTTTTATCTATTCTTTATGTCTTAAGGCATATTATAATGTTGCTTTCGGATCATTACATGTGGGATTCTCATGTTCATTACATCAAGTGGTCGATAATTAACACCATTTGTTTAGCCTAAAGATACTAAAGATTCAAATATTGATTTTCTTTTCTGACATGATAATCCTTACTATTAAATTTTGATTCTTTGACGAAAGAGCTAACATTGTTTTTTCTCTTTTGTGAGATGCACTTCCGGTCATCATCGAACCAAAATGCAGATATTCTGTTGGTTTTTATATTTAAATGGACACCAAGAAATTCATCCAACTGGTTGAGGAAAAGAAGAAAAGAGCTTTGGAGAAGAAGGAAGCCCCTTTGAAATGGGAACAGAAGCTAGAAGCTGCTGCAAAGGCAAAGGCTGATGCCGAAGCCAAGGAGAGGAAAGCAAAGGCTTCAAAGCATAAGAGAAGATCTGTATCGAAGTCTGATACTGATACTGACAGTGATTCTGATGTTAGTGACAGGGGAAGGAAGTCCAGCAAAAGGAGCCTTCACAAGAAGCATAGGAAGCATGCCCACGCTGACTCAGGTGACAATGAGAGGAGGAAAGAGAAGAAGTCTAAGAGAAAGCCAAGGAGACGATCCCTGAGCCCTAGTGATGATAGCAGTGGGGAATATGAGTATGATTCTGAAGAAGATAGGAAGAGGAAGAAGAGTAGCCACAGAAAGCATAGGCATCTTGATTCAAGATCAGATTCTACTTCTGATTCTTCAAATGGTGAGGGTGATGAAGCTATTAGGAGGAGAAGTCACAGTAAGCACCAGAGACATCATCACCGATCAGAATTTGGGGCTTCTGATTTTTCTAGTGAGGAAAATGGCAGACTGCGAAGGAGAAGGCACACGAAACATCATAAACGCCATAGGAGATCAGAATCTGGTTCTTCAGATTCTTGGAGTTACGAGGATGATGCAGCAAGTGAGAAAAGACGTCATAAACATCATAGACGGTCACACAGTGTTGACTTGAGTGGATATGACTCTGATACTCAGACACACAACCGGAGGAGTCTATCTCTAAGCAAGTCATCGGATGATGATCATGAACAAGCAGGTAAGCAATCAAAGCACAGGAGATGTGGACATCATCGCAACCATCATCACAAGCATGGGCACCATGCATCTGATGAGGAGAAAAACCTGTCTCTTCAGCATCTGACAGAACCAAATGGAAAGACCATTGAGGAGGAAGACAGAAACGCAACTGATAACACCACTAATAACAATGTCCATGATGGTCACGTATGAAGTGAGATCAAGCAAATATTGATTTCTCAGCATTCTGGGTTGATCTGATTTCCCTTGATTTGCTGTCTTTATTGGTTGGAGGGACTAATAATCGAACTTAAATCAAGTAACAATTCCATGTGATTTGCCTCGTAATTTGTTTACGAATTCAAGATGACTGACCAATTTTCAACATTCCTTGGATAAAAATTATATGGTTGTTTGACCTAAGTTTTTGGCGACTCTTTTTATCGTATATGTATATTCTCCGTTATTTTTGTTCTGCATAATTTTGATTTTACACTTGGAAATGCAAAATTCGCTCTTTTTTCTAACAGTTTTCTTACAGCTTGACTTGTAAATCTTGTTATCCTTTCTAATATATTAATATTAAAATTTGAAATATTGTAATGGAGTGTACGTCTAACGAGACAAATGAGAGGGGGAAAAAAAAGAGTTCTTTGAAAAGAACACTATATTTCGTACTTTCCTTTTCTCGAACCGAGCTAATCACGTCATTCATTCAGATTATGAATTTGTTAAACTTATTTTTTCAGAAATTTGTGTTTCATTATATTTATGCATAAGTTTATATCCTGTTTTGCTTATTGCTCTCATTTGAAGGGCGCTACGTGGAAATTCAAGGGACCATCAAGGGTTATTAATAAATTTAATCTATACTAACAAGCAAATCACACTGTGATTACCATAAATTGTTCTTAAAATACAGAAGTATAGGGCTCAACATCATGCATGCGATGGAACTCGGAGGTTTGGTTGGGCAATGTTTTAAAAGCTTATAAAAGAGGGGTAATGAAATGAACATCATAAAATTCAATTATACAGAGCTGCTGCTGCCTACATCTTTTCTTCAGTCTAAATTAATAATGCCACTCGCCTCCATGGAACCTATTGAAACTTGTTGGCCACTCACTAGTTACTGTATAGTTCAACATAATAACTTCTATACTCTTGTACTCTTTATTTTGATTTTCCGAGCTGAGAGATTTTGTACTCAGCGATGGGAACCAATAAATACTAATACAACAATGGAGGGTCAAAAATTTTTCAGTATTTTGTCACTTGATACACCGTCGGCAACAAGAATTGAGGTAATCTCCTGCAAGAGCAAAGAAACTTCTGATACTATTCATCCAACAAAATTTGGAGCATCTGATCTTAAAAGAGAATGGTTTACTGATGCGAGTCAATAGAGACAGTATCAAAGAAAATGGACGACTTTTCAATACAGATTCACTGATTTCCTCTCAAAATCCATGTTTAGTTTGAAAAACATGGCAAACAGGTAATCTGTAAGTCACAACATAGCAAAAACTTCTACATCCATCAATCTATAAGTCTGCTTGGAAGAGGACATTCCAAGTTGTAAATAAAGAAGTGAAGGATAAACAGAAATGAGAAATCTAATACATAAATGCTACACCCCAAAGTTTTAGTCAACTATAAACCTATCAAGCACAAATAAATCGTTCAAAACGTAATAAGATAAAGAAGTTAACAACTCCGGCTTCTTAATCATGTTGTAATTAAATATAATTCTTAGGCAAATTATTTTGAGATATCATTACTCCACGCAAATCCCTAGTAATGTGAACTTTCCTTACTTCTCAGTTTTTACCAACCAAATTGGTTTCTCTATTCACCTTTTCCCAACTATATCTGAGATCTATAGTCCTAGACACTTAAATTTGGAGATGAGTATGAAAAAACTGAAAATGTAGGTGTCCACTGATAACCACCAAGGAACAAACATCTTAATGGACTTGAGGGTAAGTGCAGTTAGCATTTATACCAACACACGCATGCTCACCAACAACAAGCATAAGCAAAATTCAACAGACAAACCAAAAGCAAAACAATGACTAACCTCTGTCATCTGCTTCTGCCCGCACAGTACAACTCCTGTGGAGTTGGGGTTAAAAATTTGCTTGGCTCTCCTAAAAGCAGCCTGCAATAACAGATAATAACAAGTATTAACTGGTTGTTGAAGTCAGATAAGACTAGAACTTTTTGAACTTACAAACTTGAATGTTCATACTCTACCTGCACATAACCACTTTCACCCTTCCAATTATCACTTGGTTGTGATAATACTGGCACTATACTAACGCCAGAAGATTCCCAGTCTTTAAATCTATCCTGTACGAGGAGGAATCAGAAGCTTCAAAATATATAACTGAGCAGACAAGCATTGCTGATTCGACAGATGAGATAAGCTAGTGTGATGTGGTGAGGAGGGAAAAGAAAACTATTAAATTAACCTGATAAGCCATTCTCTGAAGATTTCTAGCCCCATAATACAGCCTGACATTAGATCGCTTGCTTGCGCTAAATCCAGACTCGATTAGAGAACGGATCGGACTGTATATAAATGTGAACTAATTATTAAGAAAACTGGTGTAGTGGAATTGAAAAACAACACTGCAATGTGTAGAGGCTCTCTGAGCATCAACCGGAGCAAAGCATACATTAAATGAGCAATAATTAACATTCCACACTACCACAATTTCATACATTGTCTGTTAACAACTTAATGGCATAGAGTCGTTGAATAAGCAGATTATTGGTATAAAAAGAGGAAAGCGAGGTATTTATTTCATCTAGTTTCAAGACAAAATTCCAAGCTTTCAATTCAAGGAAAACCTCACAGATAAAAGCAGAGATTAAAGCAATCTTTAGTTTTCATTCTATCCAAGCACCGCATTGCAGGGAATCCACTTGCCTAGACAGAAAAATTCAAAGCTCTTTGGAGAAAAGGCAATTTTAAAGAAACGGCTAATCGGAACTACTTAAGAATCCTACAAAAAGACAATTCAGATTTTATTTTTTGTCCCATTTAGTTAAACTAAAATTAATCACATTTCAGAAAAACGATGCACCTTAAACGTCGTGAACTCGAAAACTAGCTTCTTCATCCATTATAAAGAGCTCCAATACCATAACAAATGCAATTTGGTTAAAAGTTGTTCTTCACACTAGAGAATAGCATGATTTAGAAGACAAAAATGAAAAGCTTACTCCAAAGAATACAAAAGCATTCAATTCTAACTGCCCGTATTGCAATCAAAAGCAAAGCTTAATCCAATCCCTACTAAGGAAAAGAAACAAAAATTCAACCCAAAATATTACAAAAGCATTAAAAATGAGATATGAGCCAACAACAGAATGCATTCCATTTGAATTCCACAGCACCCATTTCCTCCAGACTAACCAAATTAAAAGACATATATTGAAACTTTAATGCATTTACCTTTTCCCCAACTACTCCATAGTTAAGCAAGTAACAATCCAGATACTTGAATTAGAGAACCCTTTCAACTTTCAGAATTATTCCCAGAAAAATTATAACCCCAGCCAATTATGGCACTAATCTTAACCTAAATCTACCTTCTTCTTCAGAAATGAACAGAAGGTTCAGAAATTCTCGGCAACCAAACAGAAAAATTGAGGTATAGATATCGAACAACCGACCTTATTCCAGATCCGGTGGCGAAGATCAGAACCGTGGGGTAATCCTCCGGCGGTTGAATTCGATCGACATCGAAGCCATTTCCCATGACCGGGCCAAGCTCTACAACGTCCCCTCTCTTCAGTCCGCATAGCAGCTCGGCCGTCGACCCGGCCACGCTCTTCACCAAGAACTCGAACACTCCCTTCGCGGCGGCCAGCCCCGGCGGCGACGCGATCGCAAGAAACGACGGCTTCTCGGAGGCAGGGACGCGGAGCTGGAGGTACTGACCGGCGCGCGAGTGGGAGGTGGCGAGGTCGGGCGCGTCGGAGAGGTCGACGGTGACATGGAAGAGGGACTCCGCTGCTGGTTCGACGACGGAGAGCGGCGCCGGAGTCCAGACCGCGGTGTCCTGGCGTACGGCGGCGGCGACGGCGAGGCTGGCGAGGCGGCGGCGATGAGGATGGTGCCGACGGAAGGTCAGGTGGCGCACGATAGACATGGGAGGGAGGAAGGGGCTAAAGTGCGCATGGGTGCGTAGGGGGAGAGGAGCGGGTGAGAGGGCTATTGACATGTTTTTATTTTGATTTTGTTTTTTTTTTTTTTTTGGGAGTCGGCTGGCTTTAGTCTTCGAGAGTGGGACTTGACTCGCGCGCAAGGCGGCGGCGTAAGTATGACCGGTGAAGAGGTGGGAGAGTGTTTTGGTCAAATGGGTAAGAAAGTTTATTTTGGGTTCAGCCCGATTGAGGTTTGTGAGAGGTCCACGTGGCACTGTTCTGGATGATCTTGGATTGGTCAAGGGATAAGCTGTTTGTGAGGTGAGCGTTGGATCTAAAACGCGATCTCGTTTACAAATCTATAAATAAATAGAACGAGTGGAAAGGTAACAGAGGAATAAAAAATAATAAATGGAAAAAAATGAAAGACTACATCGACACATTTTTCTCTTTCCATATTTTCCTTTTCTCTTGTACTGGTATGTTTATTTTATTTTTCGGAAGTATGAGTAACATAGTCTGATACATGTGATGCTAATATAAAGTGATACCATTTTAGCCCATTCCTATTTTTTAATCGTTAGAATTTGCAAGCACCAGTGGCAAAAATGTTCCAACAGCAAAAACTGAACGGGGGAACATGACGATACACCAATTCCTATTTCTATTTCCTTTTTAAAAAAAAAAAAAAAAATTTAAATGGAGCATAATATTAACTTTAAATCTTTTACAGAATTGATGTTCGAAAATATGTATTCTTTATAAATGGGAGAATGCTATATAGAGAGAGCACCATAATAGACGCGTGCGACCACTATAAAATTTACATACAATACAAGCTAAGCACATCCTTCAGCGTTTTCCTTTAAAAATAAAGGATAGAGGTTTTTCTTTTTTTCAAAAGGAAAATGGTTCTACACCTTTGTATGATTTATGGTCTTTTGTCTGATCTGACCCAATACTATCGCACATTTGAAGAAAATCACACTTCTGTCGGTGTAGACGAGATGAGACTGTCTTATAACATCATCTGAATTTTAACATTCCATGTTTGCAGAGCTTAACCAACATACATGCCTGTAAAAGAAAACGGGCCATGTACTGCAAGTAGAGAATTGCACGTTTTTCGATTTTACCCGTTGGTCCCCGGAGACTGCTTCATCCCCCCCATCTGTTCGTTCGGTAAGCCTTTTAAGGCAAAGGCCATATCAACTCTCGGTTCTGACACTGGCATCTGTGGTATAGACTCTCGTACCTTGTGCATGCACGAAAAGACAACTCGGGAATATAGCAAATCCAAACACTTGAGAGAGGTTTTATAGACTCTACTTTTATAGTGATAAGTTGTTCGAGCCCTTGGTAACCGTTGATAAATGATATGCACATCCTTTTTTCTTTCTGTAGGTAATTCGAATTTCTAATACCGCCTATTTTAGGATTCAGATTCCTGAAATGCAACTTCCACAACCGCTTTCAAAGTACCCGAATTGAACAAGAAAAATATATGAAACAAGGGTTAAATTATCAGTGCATCCTCCAATGTACCGAAATAGAAAAGGAAAAATATACATGTCCTTTCATTCCCCTTATTAAGGAAAAACAAAAGAAAGGGGTAGGACATTGGATCCAATTATCCATTCCTTCAAAACACTCTGCTATTAAGCTTAAAACAGAAATGGTAGTAAATCCTCATACACAGTTTGTCCTCAAAAAAAATAATCAAATCCTGTTTAACGGCATTGCCAGCAGCTCCTCAATTATTGATTTTTCGCAACTATCAAGAGAAGGTAAAAGATTTAAAGAGAGAAAGAAAGAGGAAACAGACTTAGGCAGCAGATTCCTTGGCAATCTTCTCAGCCTTAGCAATGACCTCCTCAATACCTCCAACCATGTAGAACGACTGTTCAGGAAGATCATCATATTTACCATCCAAAACACCCTGCCAAGCACAAAAACATAACATGAAGCAAGGCAATCAAAATACATCACCATTCAAGCTCAGCATTGTTCAAATGGGGGAACCAAACTCTTAAGTACCAGCAAAGTGAAAAAATGGAATCTCCTACAAGAACAGTTCAATTGGGACTAAAGTTGGATTTCTGCTCAATGTATTAAAAAGACTCCCTGTAAGAACAGTCTAACCAGAAACTCAGCTTTCTTGGTATCTAAGTATTCAGGTCATCCAAATGTGCATAGACTTTTAAACTTATATGACATTTGCTAAAGACGCATTTCCTTCAACCAAACTATCTCACAGAACAAATACCCATAAGAAATTTTCCTCAAAAAGACTGTTAAGACGGTAAGTAAAAATTATACACCAAAATCTGTTGCAAAGTATAATGGATATTTTCTAAAGTAAAAACCTGTTGTACATTAGAGCGGATATTTTCCACCACTAATTCAATGCAAAAGGAAAACAAAGCAAAATCTATTACAAAATATAAGTTTTAGCATGAGAAGGGGGTTACCTGGAAGCTGTTAATGCTCTCTTTCAACTCAACGTACTTGCCAGGGGCACCCGTGAATACTTCAGCAACATGGAAAGGCTGGCTCAAGAACCTTTGAATTTTACGAGCACGAGCAACAGTTAACTTGTCATCTTCACTGAGCTCATCCATTCCCAAAATGGCAATGATATCTTGCAGATTCTTGTAGTTCTGGAGAACCTTCTGGACACCACGAGCAGTGTTGTAGTGATCCTCACCCAAAATGTGGGGAGAAAGCATACGAGATGTAGAATCTAAGGGGTCCACAGCAGGATAGATACCAAGCTCGGAGATCTATCCAGTTGAAAACAAGGAGTAACTTAAGTAAAAGATGGTATTTACAATCTGTTCAAAAGTTATACAATACAGTAACAAGCAAACCTGTCGTGACAACACAGTGGTGGCATCCAAGTGAGCAAATGTAGTTGCAGGAGCAGGATCTGTCAAGTCATCAGCAGGCACATAAATAGCTTGGACAGAGGTAATGGAACCTTTCTTGGTGGTTGTAATACGTTCTTGAAGGCCTCCAAGATCAGTAGCCAAAGTTGGTTGGTAACCGACAGCAGATGGGATACGCCCAAGCAGAGCAGACACCTCAGAGTTAGCCTGCATATTGGAAAGAAGAAAAGATAGATACAATTATTCATCACAACTCAAAGCACGGATTAAAGTAAAACATATTCATTCAATAGTTTCTAGACAAGCATGCCTACTTGGGTAAAACGGAAAATGTTGTCAATGAAGAGAAGCACATCTTGCCCTTCAGCATCACGGAAATGCTCAGCAACAGTCAGCCCAGTAAGTCCAACACGAGCACGAGCACCCGGGGGCTCATTCATTTGACCATACACCAAGGCACACTTGCTTTCACTCTGAATAAAATAAATGTTGATTTATAACTCTAAAACGGAAAACAAAGGGCAGCTTTTTGTTTCAAAATGAGGAGTTTCAGAGGGGGAGGAGAATGGAACTGCATTATATAATTTATATTAACCTGCTTCTCGCCTAGCTTAATGACACCACTCTCAACCATTTCTCTGTACAAGTCATTACCCTCACGAGTTCGTTCACCAACACCAGCAAACACAGAGAAACCACCTAATTAAATAAAGCAGGTAAGTTGTCAACAAATAATAATGCTAATAAAAATCCAAACCACTGCCTTAGAATGCAACTTTGAACCAACCATGTGCTTTAGCAACGTTGTTGATGAGTTCCATAATAAGCACAGTTTTTCCTACACCAGCACCACCAAAAAGCCCAATCTTCCCTCCTCTCTGGTACGGTGCAAGAAGGTCGACAACCTGCACAAGAAAGCAAGATAAATACACTGGCTGCATGACACATAATCCAGTCTTCAAAAGGAATGAAACAGATGACGCAATAAAAAATCCGCGTGTACTTCATTGGAAAATTTTACAGACCTTAATTCCAGTAACAAGAATCTGTTGCTCAGTTGCTTGCTCAACGAAAGCTGGGGCTTCTCTATGAATGGGCAAGTAGTGGTCGGTTTCTGCAGAAGTACAAAGAAAGAAAAACATTTTTTAACAGATATTATATCTACGTAACCATTGCAACTTGAATTACCTAAACCTTTTAATTTGAATCAGAGGACATTTGAGCGATTTTAGTTTACTTACTGATTTCGCCTCTCTGGTCAATGGCCTCCCCAATGACATTTATGATACGACCAAGGGTAGCCCTACCTACAGGCACCTGATATGAAAAAAAAAATCAAAATAACGCAAATACACAGATACATCCATCATACTAGACAGTATATTAGTGTAGGATACCAAGCTAAATCTTCGATTTAATACCCATTAACAATAGTGTACTAAACTTTTTTCCCACATTCTAATGATGGTCTTTTCGCAAATTTTCTATGTAGCCAAACAAACCTTTAACCAAATTTTCTAGGTAGCCAAACAAATCAGATCAAAAGACGATAAGATCTCCAACACCCACACTCATTTTCTTCCGCTCAAATAAAGAAATGATGAACATTTAGTCCCAAAATTGCCAAAATCTCCGAACTTTCTCGCACAATTACCAAACCAATCGCAATCGACAGCTCAATCAACACACAGAAATCGAATCAAAACCCAAATCAAAGAACTTTACAGTGATTGGCGAGCCAGTGTTGAGCACTCGCTGTCCTCTGACGAGCCCTTCAGTCCCGTCCATAGCAATGGTTCGGACCATCTTCCCACCCAAGTGCTGAGCCACCTCGAGCACCAGACGGATCGAATGGTCCTGAACCTCCAAAGCCGTCAAGATCGGCGGAAGTCCCTCGTCGAACCTCACATCGACGACGGCTCCGATAACCTGGCAGACCTGCCCGATCGCGCCGGCGCCGGTGAACTCATCAGTGATCTTGCCACTCTTTCCGGCATCCTTGGGCGGGGAAGGCGGCGGTGCCGGAGACGAAGCCGCGGCGGAGGTAGCGTACTCGGCCACGCGATTGAGGAGGTAGCCGTGGGGGGAAGAGCGACGAGCGGGCGATGGGGAAACCCTAGGGCTAGGGGTTCCAATAGGAGATTTGGAGGTCGATCGGCGTACGGACGATCGGAGAAGAGAGGCTAAGACCCTTCGCGAAGCCATTTTGATAGGGCTCCAATTGGAGAGAGAATCAGAGAGAAGAGTGACAGATAGAGACTAGGGTTTGTGGACTCACTTCGAAGGCTTATATGTACTGCTGCGATGCCCAATGTTGGAATTAAATTTAACTTTTAAAAAAAAATAAAAAAGAAAATTAACTTTAGAGATTTGTTGTTGCTACAGAATGAAACGCTGTCGTCCGATTGCATTCGTTGCCTTTTATTTTTTATTTTTTATTTTTTTATTTTCTTTTGCTGACTGGAATCATTGCCTGCAGCCAGCAATTGGAGATTTGAGAGTCCTAATTTTTTTTTAAAGAAAAAGATAATAATACTAAAAATCAATCAGAAGTACTAGTGGTTGGTGCACTGGAGTATTTCTCTTCTTCTTTCTTAACGAATTTAATTCAATTTTTTCGGAAGAATCACTTAAATATTATTTTAGCCACTGAATTTAAAAAGTCATAAACTTAGCATCTAATTAGGTTTTTGTCTATAGTTTGAATGATAAACCAGTGCCAAAATTTAGAGGGAGAAATTATAATTTAGAGTAATGAATATAAAAAATGTGTCATTTGAAAATTTATAGATCAAATTTAAAAGGACATTATCAATTTTATTTTGACCTTATTTTAAAATGCTATAGTGAAATACAACATAAATTATAAGTTATTTATAAAAATGTCTATATATATATATGTACATTTTATTGAAAATATTAGAAATCCAAATTACTTATGCATTCCAATTATCCAGAAAAGCCACAAAAATCATATCTGGACTCATATATTGATCGAAAATGATTAGGACTTCGTGAGTTAAAATAATAATTAGATTAGTTTTTGTGGACTGAAAATAGGATTATTAAGAAGAAGAAAAAAAAAGAATAATCTCTCAGATTATTAATGTTTGGTGGTTTTGATGGAACACTTAGGTGAAAGAACATAAAGAAGTCGTACATTTTTTTTTTTTTTTTTAGTTGAGTGCGTACAATATGTTCAATCTGTTGGAATAAGTGGGAGAAATTATTTTTCTTAGACATTCTCGTAAATAATTATTCATTTAATTATTTGTGCATAATGATATTTGAATAAAGATTTATTTAATTGTATTAATATGAATTTTTACGAACATATATTCACATAAGATATAGATATAAATTATTTACAATTAAATAATTGAGATTCGTAGTAATAAAAATAAAGTTGGGCACTTTATTTATATTGTAGTAAACTTTGAAATAGTTTGATTTATCTTAGTCAAACTAAAGTCAACTGATATGATAGGACTTATACCAAATTTGATCATAAATAAAATTCTATTGACAACGTCAATAGAAAAAGAATTTCATAGACAATAATCAACTTTACTCTTAATTTTTAATTAGTTGTAATTGTATATTTTCAAATATGATTTTATTTGAATTGCAAATGAATGAGATCAATCAAGATCAAATATTATCTGTTATTTGGTAAAATATATTTATTAAATTATATAATTATAGTTGGCAATATATAATAAGGTGAAATAACACATCTTGGTGGATTTCTGTACTTGATAATAAAGTCTTAAGCCTAAACATGTTAACATTGATTTATTCAAGATGTTAATCGGTGATTATTAGAGGAATCAGTAAGAACTAAGAGCCATACAATTATGTTTTTTATGATATTATACAGATGGGCATTAGTGAAAAATCATTGTCGTATGAGACGTTACTCTAAAATATAGCAAAAATAATTAGAGTACAATTTTAGTCTTTTAGTGGAATAGGCTTGAAATTAAATAGTTAACATGCTTGTTTAATTATTTGGAAACTAATTGTGCGTGTTACATAAGATCTCCAAGCTAACTTGTATTAATAGTTACGCTGTTATTGGGCTGGACTAATTACTAGGCCTGGGCGTGTAGTATAATGGGCTTATTTCAATTTTTGATAACTCTTAGATAAAACTAGCAAATGTGAACATTAAGGATATTATTCTTTGGTATATATTATTTTCTAGGAAAATAATAATTGAGATTCCTATTATTGATTTAGTTCAATGAACCTAGATATAATTAGATAAACATTCTAATTATAGTTAATAGAATGTTAACAAATAAAAAATATAATAATGTAATATTTGATTGTTGAATATGAAAAGTAATACATAATAGTCAAATATCGTAATTTGTTAAATCGAGTTATAGGATATTCTGGGTAAAGAAATATCATATTTTGGCCAAACTTGGCCTATAAGGAATAAGCTCACATGTTTGTAGCATAATGACCGTAGTGTGTGGGACTCTAGAGTTTCCTTCTAAGGACTTCCTTCCTAATTTATATATACAAGAGAATAAACTATAATGAAATTCTGTTAGTTTTTTCAAAAAGAAAAAAATTCACAGAAATAAGTGAACAATTATTTAATTGATCTTGGATTTCTTTGTGAATTAAACACAATACTAACTAGATTTTTTTTTTTTGTGTAATATACTAACAATTATTTAATTGTATGACTATATACAAGGATAGACTTGAAGATGTTTTGGGGATTGGAGTCGTATGCTTGGTCTTTTTCGATCAACAAAAGGTATACATCTACTTACATAAACTTAATATGTTATTATGAGTTTTACATATGCTCCTGGTTGTTCTCCATTGCATTGTTATATAAAAAAAATATTGGTAGGTTTTAAAGAAAAATTAAAATTTAAAATTATTACCAACTGCTATTTTTCTAATACAAACTTCATAATATGATTGTTTAAGATTTTGGCTTGAATTCGAGAAACTTTTTCTTTTCAGTTTGAAAAGCTTTAATGTATCTACTATGTATCAATATCATCACAAAAAATATCAACCCAATTGGTAGCTAAGGAAGACACCTAATTTGGTTGAGAATTAGTGTCTAAATCCAAAATTTATCTATACCTCATAATCTATGCACTTGATTTGCCACCTCGTTGAAAATTCTAGGTATCCATTAAAAAAATATAAATCTAAAATTAGATAATGAAACTTTGGTTGTAGCTATGGCTAGATGGGTTTCTCGTAAAAATATACCAAAATCACCATAAAAGTCTCATTCAAACATAACTTTGGACTAACTCTTAGAAACATCAAGTTCCATATCCTTTAATACTACCACATCCAAATTGGCTAATTCATCTAAAATATAAGTATCTCTATTTTCTTTAATAATGTCGTGAGGAAGTTTAATCTACTATTCAAACAACTTGAGTGAGATAAAGATGAAGAGTTTGATGGTGACCTTTTTCCATGAATAGTAAACTCATTTTCTCTTTTAAAATAACTCTCAAAACACACAACTTTATAGCAAATATCTTTGGCCACAATTTCTTTGCACTCCTAAATTTTTTTTTTCTATCCCCATTACTAGAAAAAGAAGGACGACAATGCATAAAGTCAAAATATCTAAAGTATATATCTTTCAAAACTCAAACCCACAATTTACTTCTTTCTGTTGTAACTTCTAACTTAGTTTGGCAACTAAAGGCTAAAGCCATATTGATATCATGAAAATTTCTGAATCACAATCCATATGCAACTTTAGGTTGACAAATTAAGCCCTAGGCTCTTAGTACCAACATATATTGGTGGACTACCTAGTCTATTTTCTCACAAATAGATCTAGGAATTAAAAAAATAAACATGATATATATAAATATATAACTAATTATTAACCTATCAGGGTGCCACACCATGCAATGGATAAGAATTTTGACTTATATCTGTTAAGTTTTGCAATTACTTTCTATTTGACCTTTTCAAATGCTTATTTTTTTTTTCCTTCCAATGAATAACCTATTCCCCAAATAAAGTGCATGCAAAAATAATTTTTTCAGTGGCCAAACTAGTCGAATATTTTTTGAGTTGCCAAAGGAACTTTTTTGTTTACCAAAAAAATTCACAGTAGGCTTATTAATAGTCAAACTTGATCAGGAATGAAAATTTTCTATTACACTTTCTTATTGCCTCCAATTTTTTATGATATGCCCTGTATAAAACTTGAGATCATCAACAAAGAAAAGGTGTCATATTGGTATGGTTCCATAAGAGATTTTAATCCCATAAATTTGACCTGAAATCTTCACATTAATAAGTTTTGAAAGAACCTTTGTATATATAATAAATGGCAAAAGAGGATCTCATTGACTCATTTAAAGGTGGCATAACATGTCGGACTAAGAAATTGACTGATTTATTTAGTTGACATATTAGAATTAGTATCTGAATGAAGACTATTATGTC
This sequence comes from Parasponia andersonii, assembly GCA_002914805.1. Lineage (NCBI taxonomy): Eukaryota > Viridiplantae > Streptophyta > Magnoliopsida > Rosales > Cannabaceae > Trema > Trema andersonii. The sequence continues at coordinate 894,460 of JXTB01000032.1, forward strand.
TGGTTTATTGTAGAATGAAATGGAATTAGCATTATCTATACCAAAATGCCCCTATTACTAGAAAATTGTACAAATCGTTAAATTGGCACAAAAAATGATTTTTTTTCTTTTGTTTTTTCACATTAAAAATTAATTCTTTTTTAAAGAATCAAAATTTTTAAGATAGATATATTATTTCATTTTTAAAATAAATATTTGTAACACCCCAAGTCCCACGTCGGGTATGTTATGAGAAGATCATGAGTATTTAAGTGGTGGTGTATGAGCCCAAAAGTATCTTCAAGCTAGTACTTTTGGGTGAGACCTAAATGTAATACCATTGAGTCTCTTCTAAAAGTGCTAGTTTAAAGGTACTTTTGGGCTCACGGACCACCATTTAAATACCCATGATCCTCCTAGAGTATACCTGATGTGGGATCTAGGACGTTATAATTTGTCTCTATTAAGGGCCTAGCGTCCATAGTCCACATATAACTCCTATGGGCGGGGTCTATATTTACCATGATTCCGCTCCGTAGTAGCCTTCTAAGGCCTAAACAGATATGGAATAGGTCGGCTATGATACTAAATGTAACATTACTGGGCCTCACCCAAAGTGCTAACTTGAAGGTATTTTTGGGCTCATGAACTACCACTTAAATACCCAGAGCATACCCGATGGAGGGATTTTGAGCTTTACAATGAATGTAATACTAGTAGGCCTCACCCAAAAGTGCTAACTTGAAGGTGTTTTTGGGCTCATGGACTACTGCTTAAATACTCATGATCTTCCCAGAGTATACCCGATATAGGACTTGGGGTATTACAATCTCCCCTCGTTAAGGGCTTAGTAACCTCGCTAGGGGATCCACATTCAATAGTCTACATATAACCCATATGGGCAGAGTCTGCATTCATCACGATTCTGCTCATAGCACCACTTAAAGAACACTTGAAGGTACTTTTGGGCTCATAGATCACCATTTAAATACTCATGATCTTCTCAGAGCATACTCAATATGGGACTTGGGGCATTACAATCTCCTTTTATTAAAGGCCAAACATCCTCGCTAAGGAGTCCACATTCAATAACCCACATATAACCCCTATGGGCGAGGTCCATATTCACCATGATTCCCGTCCGTAGCAGCTTTCCAAAGCTCACACAAGTATGGACTGGGTCAGCTCTGATACTAAATATAACACTATTAGGTCTCACCTAAAAGTGCTAGCTTAAAGGTACTTTTGGGCTCATAGACCATCACTTAAATACCTATGATCTTCCCAAAACATCCCTAATGTGGAACTTGAGACGTTATAATATTAATTCATTTTGATGTATGTATAAAATATAAATGTAATTAATTTGTACAAGCTTTACTTTTTAACATTATAATTAATTTTGGAAAATAGAAAAAGTATTGTATAATATTTATCAATAAGATATTTTTTTTGTGCCTTTCATTCACTATTTAAATTTATATAAGTAGATTGATAATAGTATTTTGATTCATCGTATCTATGTCACTTCATTGAAGTTGGTCTTCGATAATTCCAAAGTGGTAAGAAAGGAAAAATAAAATAAGAACAGAAGAAAAACTCAAATTAATATAGCAAAGGTAAAAAAACACAAATTTACTAGCTCTAATGCCAAGAAAATCCTACATGTAATAATTTCAAATTCAATTGTTAATATTTATTGTAGATCTAGAATCAAAACTAGATTTGAATAATATTTTCTCTTCTTCTACTTAATTTTCCCTTGTTTTTTCGAGTTCTATTATCTTTCGAAGAGAGAAATGTTCTTGTTCACAAAAGCTTGAAAATAATGAGCAAAAAATTACAACAATCAACAAAAACTTAAATCCACTAGAAAAAAGCTAGAGGAAAAGTGCACAAAACACTTGACGTAGAAAAAAGGTGGTCTGTCGAGAAGTAATCTGAAATAGAAGGCAATTAGGGCACAAAACTGTTAGGCTTATAATGGAATAGGCTTTCTACCTATTTAGTTTAGTAAACCTAATTCCACTAGTTGATAGAATATCAATTCAGTTGGAATAAGCTTTCTTAACTTTAAAAGACAAACCAAACAAATAAATGGAACTTTTTAAGAAATAGCCTTTCAATTTCTATTCCCATTACCCTAAACCAAACGCTACCTAAGAGTAAAAAGTAGATATTAGACCGTCCAGTTTGGCTAGTTTGGACCTCTTATAAGTAGACCAAACCACATGCTCGATTTGGCTGCGATTTGATATAGTTGACTAAATATGACTAGACTGTACCTGTAATTTGTGATGCAGTTTGGCCAATTTTCGTAGTTTGGTAAATTATATAGACAAGAAAAAGCCTCATATTTTAGATAATTATGAATTATACCAAATCTTAAAATTATATGTTTTCTACTCGCTATATTAAATTAGATTATAAACACAAAATACAAATAATTGAACCATTGAATTTCTATACTTATTAATACAAACATTTAATGATATCCTTAGGCCGAGACTTGGAGAGAAAGTCCAGTAGCTATAGATTTGCCAAATGAAAGTGAGGATAACTTGGATTTTAGAGAACTCCATCGCGAAAAAGAGCACAAGCTCGTCTGTAAGAGAAAAGAACTAACTAATGAGAAAGTAAGGCATGAACTCATTTGAGAGAGAGAAAGAGAGAGTGAGAGAAATGATAAATTGAGCACAAAAAAGATTGAAAGATAGTGACGACTGTGTGCGAAAAATAAATAAGAGTGAGATGAACCCTAAATAGACTAAACGAGAAAATGAGTTACTAAAATTCGGTTTCTAATGAGTCATAAGAGTTGGGGTGGGCTTGGGATTAGGACATAGTAATAACATGTGGGTTGGGTATCAATCAAAACTAAAAAGGAAGAAAGCTTATGGTACACACTTGTCAGCTAATTAGGTTTTTAGCACGATTTTTTCTAAAGCTAAGAATTGGCTAATCAGTGTGTTATTTTTCCAAATTGTACCAAATTATAAAGGAAAATACCATGTCTGACTAGTCTAATTTGGTCAATTTTTGTAGTCTAGTGATTTTTCTGAAGACCCTTTAGATGGAGTGATATTTTCATGCAGGGTTGTAAATTACCCTTATTTCAGTTTTTTATTATAGAGTCTTTAATAAACTATTTTGTCATAGAATTTTTTTTGTCCCTAAATACAAAATTATTATTTCTAAAGAATGTTATATTAATTCATGAAAGTTAGATGAGAAAAAAACTTAACACAAATAACAATTTTCATTATAATGTCACTTTTTTTGGATAAAAAACTAGACAAATGTTACAAAAATTTTAGTTTATATAAAATTTTCATTTAATTATGAATTATCTACACTAAAATATTTGGATAATTGTAAAAAAAACCTTGATTTTTATTTTTAATTTTAGCAAATAAAATCTTGAGTTTTTGGCTATATAAAAAAACCTTACATTTTTCTAATTTTACCCAAAAAAAACCATGTGTTTTCTATTATATCAAATAAAATATTTGGATTATAAAATTAAATAATTGGAACTTAGCCCATGAAATAAGTCAAATGACTCATTTTTTTCTATATAGTATACTACGTTGTTGCACGAGTCTATTTTCGTTGTCACTCATCCTGAAAATTATATCATTTTATATCAAAAAAGTTGGATTCTTTAAGTTGAACAAAATAAAAGTAAAAGGTTCAAAAGTATAAAACAACTAAGAAATAAATAAATTTTTTTCTTAGTCATGATTTATTTTTGCACCAAATTTTGATCAAATGATTGTTTTTGGGCCCACTTTGGCTAGATTTTCAAATATCAATGTTTTTATTTTATATTACCAAAAAATCAAGATTTTTATGGCTAGAATAATAAAAACTAATGTTTTATTCCAAGATTCTTTTTACTCAAATAAAAAAACCTTAGTTTTTTAATTAAAAGAATAATGTAACTAAATAGTGAAAATTTTATTCATTTTTTGATTTTTTTTCTAAGCCTAACCATGGGTTATCACTATAATTATTTTTATTTTTTTTTCATGACATATACAATGTTTCTGAGTTAATAAAAAAACGGTCCCTAAATTAAACATGTTAGACTATTCTTGCTCCTGAGTTTTTAACTTATATATATTATATTACGGTTAATTATATATTTGTTATAGCAATGATTCTTTTGTCAGAAATAGTTAAACTTTTAATTACAAAAATGAGTTATTTAGAAAACACATAATTTGATAACTATAATTAAGAATATAACTTTGAATTTTCAATTTACATATTAAATTACTAGGAATTATATAATTATTACAATAATAACTATTTTGACACAAATTATTAAATTTTTAAGAAAATCGAGCTGTGTGTAAAATATAAAGTTTGGTAATCATAATCGAAAGACTCCGACTCTTAGAGCCAAACACTCTGTACAAGATGGTTTTCTATTAAAAAATTAACAAATTATTACAAATAATTATTGTTGGAGCGGTTTCTCACCAGCCGTCCAAGTGTCTCTCAACCGCTGATGCTGTATTCTCCAACTGTCCACGTGTCCTCGCTATCCCAAAGTACTCTGAACTCCAGGCAGGGTCGGAGAGGCGGGGGTGGCTACCTGCAAAGACTCTCCGATGCTTAAGTTAGTGGTCTATCTTTGATTCAGGGTAGTAAGAAATTAGTTCTATATGTGTATATGTTTGTTTCTTGCTCATAAGCTTCTTTATTTACTTTTTTTTGTAAGTGTCCATGCCCCTCTCGTGAACGCATGGCTCATACATATATAGTACTGAGATTGTGAATCATGCGGGTCTCAATTTCAGGACTGAGTACCTTTATCCTCAAAGTTTTTTCCAGAGTTCACGGGCCGAGATTTCCGTGATCTCCTTTGTACCGCCATAGCCTGATTTCTACCGCCTCCTACGGCTTGAATCTGTCAGGGATAAGAGTTGGGTAAATCGCCGTTCTGTCAGGACGGCTTGCCCCTTGCGCATGCCTATTCAGGATCGCATTAAATGCTCTGTCTGGGTCTGGAGTCGTGGGTTGCTTTCCATTATATTTTGGTGGAAGACCCTTGGAGCTTCCGACCCCCCAGCTGTCGAGGTAAGGGTCGGACTGGGCCGAGACTGTACATGGTCTGTGATGGGCTCGGCCCTAAACTCGGACGGCCTAATGGCCGATTGTGAAATCACGTGTGACCTGCGTGGCCTTTAACTAATCACTATCGACACCTGTCGGACGGTGGACTCCTTTTGTGATCTGTTCTGCCGCTCGATCATCCACGTGGCGTATGACTTGGGAACGAGTCCCACAATTATTTTTATAATAATTACGTAATTGGTGATAATCTACCAAGTTTAATGTCCAAGTAGCAAAACGACAATGCCCACAATTCGAATGCTATTACCTTAATTAACCTTAACCATACATTTTTTATTCCTTACATTAAAAAAAAATCCAAAAATGGAAAATACCTGAAAAATTTAAAAAGAAAAAAATAGAAAAAGACGGTGAAAGTTAGAAAAACTCCCGCCAAATTGGAAATTCCCGTTTCCCTCCACATTGTTACCGGCTACAGCCGGTAATCTTGTCCGAAAAGAATCCACTCAGGTCCGAGAGTCACAGGCAGGCCAAGTTGATCTATAAAATGCAAACAGAGCCCAGAAAATTTTCATTTCTGCTCTAAAACCCCAAACCGCTCTCTTTCTTTCTTTCTTTCGGTTCCCGGTCATCGGTGCCACCGAGAAGAGGAGAGAAAAGAATCGTTCTAGGGTTAGGGTTTTGCCGCTCGTCGATGAAGGATATCCAATCTAGGGTTAGCGTTGGTCTATCTCTATCAACGGTGCTAGTAGCAGAAGAAGAGTCGAGAAGATGAGTGCTGTCAACATCACGAACGTCGCCGTTTTGGACAACCCCTCCGCTTTTCTCAACCCTTTTCAGTTCGAAATCTCTTACGAGTGCTTGACTCCCCTCAAAGACGGTAAATCTCTTTCTCTCAAACCCACTCTTTCGTTTTTTCGCTTTCGTGATTTTTAGGGTTTTTACAAGTTTGATAGAATTAAAATTTCAGTTTATTTATTGGATTTATTTTTTCATAGATTTATTTTTAGTTGTATTTTGGGGATTGAGAATTCGAATTTATTTTAGGATTTTAAAAGCAGAAATGGAAAATATTATGGTGATTGGACGCTCAGATGAATTTTGCTTTTGGTTGAAGATTGTTTGGGAAATGGTGATAAGTGGGTATGTTGTGAAAATTAGGATGCGTAAATTCTGATTTGATTTTTTTTTTCGGTTGACTAGTTGCTTTGGCATATTTATTTCTATGTACTCGTTTTGTAATTGCATTCTAACATCTTGAATCAAGCTATAAACCTAGTTATTTGATCGCAAATGTACGGTTTGATTACATGCTGTACACAAATCATTGTTCTTTCATCCTGCAAAAGATGACTTTTCTTCTTTGTGACTTAATTTTTGTCAAATGGGGGTTTGGTTTCTGGATGTCTCACTTCGTTTCACCTCATCAATCTTTTCCCGTATACACAATTATTTTATTAAAGAAGCTTCTTTTTGTAAAATTTTAAGCCCATTTGTGGACAACGTGGATATTAAACAAAGCGTTATATGAGAATATCTTTCTAATTCTTCCCCATAAACCATGGTTTTAATGTGTTTTTGCAAAGGTAAGTGGTAATAGAATGAAGATAATAACTCTTTGCTACTATTGTTTGATTTATGTTTATAAAATACAGACCTGTTCCTCGCAATCAGAGATAAAAAGATTGGTTTCATGATAATGGCACAGTCTAAAGATGGCCAATGGCTTAAGATGACTCTCAAACCAAAGCCTTGAAGTTCTAAGATACTAAAGATACACATGGAGAAAGATATTCCGATCAGATTTAACATATGATCAGAACAGCATGCCAACATGAAACCAATCAAAAAATGAAGTAGCAAATCAAGAATGATGGCATCTACTGAAATTTTATCTACAATGTCCAGGAGTTGTCATTAAGGAGTCCAAATTTTGATGAAAAAATATCTCTGTCCAGATGTGATGTGATTATTGAAATAACTATTTTAGGACTATTTTCTTCACTGGTCTCATGGAGCCTCCCAATTACTTTTTTGACTCCCTAATTCCATGTAAATGCCCTTTGTTAATTGGGGAGTTTGAGTTACAACTATATTTACCAGAGAGTGTGTATCAATTAGTAGTAGAATGGGAGGCATGTTACTTCAGTGAAGGGAAACTAAGAAGTGACTGGAGCATTTCAGAGGAGTTCACAGGTGATGGTTTGAGGAAAATGTTATTTTAAGAATGGTTTCTCTCTCAGAGAGAACCAAGGAGTGGGTCTGGTCATTTTGGGGAAAAAAATGGCCCCATCAGCTTGGTTCTCTTGGAAATGTCTGCAGAACCAATGATTTCTCTCTCTCTCTCTCTCAGAGGAAAAAAAAGTAAAAGAAAAGAGAGTTTAGGGAAAGCATTACCAAGAAGCACATTATGATTGTATTAAGCATGATTTTGGAAGAAAAAGATTACGAAGTGTTTAGAATCTTAATTATTTTGTCATTAAATTTGTTTTAACCCATTTAAATATTAAGCATTAGAACATCAATTTGTATATTAAGAAAGTTTTACATAGGCAAGTTCCTTTACAAAGTTGAAAGGCCTGAAAGAGTAACTAAAGAAAATTGTATTGCTAATAGATGAAGAAGCAAGGATCTAAAAGCTTGTAGTTGGCTTTGCACCAATGGCTTAGTTCCTTCTAGGTACCTTTGAATGAGAATGCACTTTATTATATAATAGTCTATTTGAACGAATCAAGCTTGTTTGAATATTTCATCTGTATTCTTGTTAGTTTCTTGTTATCATTTTTGTACAATCTATGGATGCAAATTTTAATATATTAATACCCTTGTTTGTTATGACCTTGAATTGTTTCAGACTTGGAATGGAAACTTACTTACGTGGGGTCTGCTGAGGATGAGACATATGACCAACTTTTGGAGAGTGTTCTTGTTGGTCCTGTTAATGTTGGCAACTATCGCTTTGTCCTTCAGGTAATTTTTACGACTACCTGTACAGAATCCTTAACTTGGCTTGATGTCAATTGCTTATGAAACTAATTTTACTTTTGCTTCTGATGTGAAACTAAGGCTTTGTTATTTCTTGCTGAATTCCCGACAGGCTGACCCACCAGATCCATCAAAAATCCGAGAGGAAGATATTATCGGTGTCACAGTACTGCTATTGACATGTTCTTATCTGGGGCAAGAGTTTATTAGAGTGGGTTACTATGTGAACAATGATTATGATGACGAACAGCTTAGAGAGGAACCACCAACAAAGGTTTTGATTGATAGGGTCCAGAGAAATATTTTAGCTGACAAGCCGAGGGTGACAAAGTTCCCAATCAATTTTCATCCTGAGAACAATGAAAATGGGGAGCAGCCCCCTCCTTCACCTGATCAAGGCACTGAAGCCAATGGCCGTTCTCCTGATCAGGGCACTGAAGCCAATGGCTCTGGACCCATCTCGACTTCATCATCGTTATGATAAGCGACAGTTATTTAGTAGTGATTGCAAAACAGATATGCACACATGACGTTTTGGCTTGGTGATCACTTCAGGTGGCACTAGTTCCTCAAACTTTAAACGTCTCCATATGCAAAATACTCTTTTGACTGATACACTCGCAAGTATCAAGTGGAAGGTGTTTGGCCTTGATTTTCAGTGGATCCATGAGATATTACAAGTTCAAATACTCTGTCCCATATGATTGTCTCAAAATTTTGTGCTTTAAAGGTTCATTTCTCTGACACTTTCTGCGTTTAACCTTTCAATCTTATAGGAACTTTGTGAATTATGATGGTAGTGAAATTAGATCGAAAGGCCTGCAATTTCAAGCAGTAAAGTTAACATCGTGCAATGTTTATGTTTCATTGGAAGTATTTAGTAGTCTTAATATGAATACATCCTACCTGTCTACTTATATGCCTATGTTCATACAAAATGAACTACGTACAAGTATATTATTTTTGTATGGCTGATGAGATAGACAAGATACTTGTTTATACAACATTGCTATTATGTGTCGAGAACCTTGATTTGTTGCTTCTCAAAATGGAACAGGATTTTGCCATCGGGGCACGAATATTCTTCCTGCTATGCTCTTCTTTTGATCGTTTGATTCTCTCTTTTCACTTTTTTCTTGTTGAGCTCTCGAATATAAATGCATAACAAGTTATATGTCGGATAAATTATTTCCTTATTCTCAGGATGAATATCATGTCATCGTTGAGTAACGGTAGTAGGCTTTGCTTTCTTCTGAAAGCAAAGCATCTGTTTCAATGCCAATAGCTCTGCCAGCTTCTCGGACTGTACGTACAGCTTTCATTGCCTGAAAGAAGTAAAAGTTAGTTTGAATTTTTAGTTTTTAAAATAAAATCATATGTTTGCACATAAAATTAAGATAAAGGTTTGTGTCATGAAAGTACGGAAGGCGCATGAATGTGTATGTATAACTTGCATTTATTTATTGACTCTTCAATTTACAAAATTAAACACAGATTCTAAAACCCTCCTTTTAAATTTACAAATCTATAAAGGTCTACTAATTTGATCTGCTAGAAGTTCATCTCAAGCAGTTGTATAATTACAGCCACAAATCCAACTCTGTAGACAAGTTCAGTACATCAACTCCCAGAATATTTAAACATATACCTCTTTCTCCCAGTTAATGCATGCAATTACAGTGATAAGCGCAATCACTTGAACAGAAAGTCCACATATTATTCCAGTCCAAAGCCCCTGCCATTGAGTCTTAACCTTCAACCACAACAGCAATCTACATGCGTACATATATATATATATATATATATATATATATANAGAGAGAGAGAGAGAGAGAGAGAGAGAGAGAGAGAGAGAGAGAGAGAGAGAGACCCACCATGCCTCCAATATGGAAAAAGAAAGCAAAGAGTACAGCAGAAGGAATAGCTACAACATAGTAGGCTCCAAGGTTTATAAATGCACAAAGCTTCTGCCATCCACCCCCTCTAGCAGCTCCTACATTGATTTATAACCAAACATAACATTAACATAAGAAAGTCCCAGCAAGCAACAAGCCAAGTTTGAACTCGAATACTTGTTTGAGGAAGTTATTACCTGAGAGTACACATTGAAATCCATCCAAGAAATCAGATAGTACAAGAAGTGGCATTATTTTAGCAACATAATTGATGACTTCTTTCTCATTGCTAAAGAGCTTTCCCCACACATGGCGTACCAAGATCGTTACTATTCCTACACAGGCACCCTCTAATAAAGCCACCACAACCGCAACAAGTAAAGCCAATCGCGCACGTTGTGGCTTTCCGGCACCCAACTCATTAGATACCCTTGTACTGTAACACAACAGGCGTCACGAGAGGAGCTAATCACCAAATTAATACGCTATATAATACAATTTATCACGACAGGCCAAACAATTCAATAAAGAGAAAATGATGAGGAAATAATAATTGGTGGAATCGAGACTAGAGAAGTCACTGACCTTATGGCTCCTCCAAGGCCAACAGAGATCATATATACCATCCACATAGTGTTAACACTACATTAAAAGAGAAAATACAAGTATATCTTTCATTTATGCCAAAGCAAAAACAAGAAAAGAAGAATAAATAAGTGGTGAAAGAGATTATGAATACCTTATTGACAACACAGATGTCTCAAGCTTTGGGTTTTTGAGAAGACCCGATAAGAGAACAACCATCTCAAATGACCAGTATTCGAAACTGTCAATCAAAGTAATCCTTAGAGTAACATAATAGATGGCTAAGCGTGACTACATGAGATCATCAACTTATGAGAGAGACGTTCTTTAAAATTGCGACCAAGAACTAACGATTAATAGATTTTTAGTTTAAAGCTTCTGGATCTTACCATATCATTACTGCGGAAGGAATAGCAAGTCTTACAAAGCTGAAAAAATCATGCAGGGAATCTCTTGAAAAACCTGTCCAAGTATGCCTGCAAGCCCCAGAGAACTTCACATAAATTGCCAACGAAAACACATTAAGCCAATATGATATGTTGTTTGCCAGGGCGGCTCCCTTGATCCCGAGCCCAAACTTGTAGACAAGAAGCCAGCAAACAATGGTGTGGAGAAGAGCTGTGACCGCAGAACTTATCATTGTGGGGAAAACAATATTCTGTGTTTGTAAGAATCTGTTGAGGCATTGTAGTAGGCCAAAGGCAAAGAGGCTTGGGATCATCCAGCGATTGAAAATTCCGGCTCCGATGGATATCTCATAGTTCTGATGCAGCGAAATGAGAATTGTGCTTGTGTAAAACCAAATGACTGATAGAGGAATGCTTAGGGACAACAAGGTTAGCACTGCTCTCTGCATATGAATTCCAAGTAGATGATACTGCTTGGCTCCATAGGCTTGCCCGCATAACGTCTCCAAGGCACTTGCCATTCCTAACTTTAAAAAGAGGTTTTCAGAGGAAGTTCGCAGAAGCTTGAAGTTCTAATCGTTTCAAACAGTGAACATCCTTATCATTTTAGGCATATAAACCTTAGTTTTAAAGCATGAAGCATGACATCTTCATTTATACCATATTACACATGAGTAATGCTAAAAACTCCAACTGATTTGACAACTGACCATACCTTAAAACAACAAGTGATTCAAAGTCATGTCACTTCATTGTGCCATTAGTTTTGTGTAAAATCTTGGTACAAAAGTTGGTATCTTTTGCATTACTCATTGTAAAGTCCAACATTTACAAGACAGAAAAGCCACCCACTAGGCCTTTTAGGCCCTCATTTTAGCTAATCAAGAAACACAGAGATAAGCTTGGCATGAATTTAGGACTTTATTGACGAATCCCACTCACCAAGACACTGAAACCAGTCACTGAAGCAAAGGAGGTGGCCAAAGAAGCACTGGAAAGAGGCAGCTCCCCAAGATGACCATTGAACATGACAGATATCAATTGTACGCTGTTCTGCAGAATACTAACTGCTATAAGAGGACCTGCTAGCCTCAGCTGCTTTTTCATTTCGTCAAGAATATCGGATCCACAGTAACCTTGCCGAGATGCTTCCCCGTCTCTTAAATGGCCATCTTCTTGGTTTGCACCATAAGAAGTTTCTTGACCTAAACTTTCTTCACCTTCCATCCCAAAAAACAGCTTCTATTTTCTGTGTATAATAGCTTTTCTTTAAGCAGAAAGGGACTACTTTAAACTTATTTTTGATTTGGAAAGAGTGAAAAAAAAAAAAAAAAAAAACGTTAATATGGGACAATTTCAAAATACAGCCTCAAATATGTCATTTCAAAGGGACTCTCAAATCCAGTTCAAACATAATCTAACATAACAAAATCGACCCATCTATGAATATCTTCAAAATGACAGATTTAAGTTATCAATGCATAGGTCACTCATGTACTTAGCATGCAAAGCTAAAACTAATTTGAATTTCAATCTAACAATTTTCATATAAAGTTCTCAAGAAATTTCAGGTACCTCAAATGAGGAAGGTGGGTCCGGTTCTCTGGATTTTTTTTTTTTTTTTTTTTTTAATAAATCTGCTTTGTCATGGTATTTGTTTCTTCCAACCCTTTGAATTTCGTTGTTTCACCATTTTCGGCTGTGAGCTGTTGAGGAAAGAGAGGCTTAGACAGAGATAGAAAGAGAGAGGTTTGGATTTGTCTGCAAAGACAGACTCTCAATTTTGACTTTGCGATTTGAGCGCAATAACATATATATTCTCCCCTACGAAAATAAATAAATAAATCTAAAAGGCGCATACAGACTACTTACTTTGCGATTAGACCATTTTGCATGGAAAATGTTTATTTACCCTTATTATTATTCTTATTATTTTGGAAGGGTGAATGAAATAAAAATATCCAAGGTTTGTTGTTTTTTTTTTTTAAAAAAAATTAACCCTATTTTTGAGTTTGGAAATTAATACATTAACATAATATTTGCAAATTAATTGGGCAACACGAAGTTAATTTGCCTAGGGTTATATTTGCACCCTAAGTCGCATAAAGATACCACTAATCTAAACGAACTTTCTTAAAAAATGTAAAAAATATATTTTTTAGTATTGGCTCCCAAATTATTCATAAATTAGATCTTTTCTTATACAACCTTCAATTTTATTAATTTTATTAACTTATTCATTTTGATAACCCTAATACCTTTTAATTTTTTAAAAATATTTTTCTATTAGAAATACATCTTTCATGTTTATACAGTTTTATTGGCTATTCTTTTTTTTTTTTTCCTTTTTTAATTCTTTATTTATAGTGATGATGATGTTTATTTTACATAAAGTTATATAGTACGGTTCATTTTAACATGGATCTATATATATGAAAGATTGAGAGTTTACTTTTATAAAATAAATAAATAAAAGTAGTTTACAACTCGTCTAAATGAATAACAACAAAAATTAAAATACTATACAATAATCATCACAAAGTTACACCATTAATCAAAATTAAAATACCATATAATAATAATCGTCTTAAAGTTACACTAGTAATAAAAAATAATTAAAGAAAATATGTATGTAGTGACAGAAGTTCTATTTTCAAGAGCATTGAAGTAGTAAAGTTTACACTTTTTTTTTAAAAAGAATTAAATCCCAAGCAAATCACTTGATTTGCTTCTCTTCTTCTTTCTTTTATTTTTTTATTTTTTTTCTATTTGGATTTATGAAATATATTTTTTTGAATAAGTTTGAATTCTGACAATATACATCATCTAATGAGCAAATATTTTAAAAGAATGTTAATAGGGTCTAAATTTAGGAAATTTCTGAATAAAATATTTAAGATTTTAAATTATAATACTATTAAGATTTTAAATTATAATAGTACGTGCTATAGTTACTAAGAGTAAAATATCATAAATTTAATAGAATAGTATTATATAATTGTACCTTTTAATATTTTTACTTGATAAATATGTAACAAAAAAGTTTTAGAAAAATGGGGGTACTTTTATGCTTGTTAGGAGTGCAAATATAACTCCCATTTGCCCAATTAAACGATTTAGACAGTAAAAATCCAGAACTAGTAGTCCTCTTAAAGGACCTATTAAACAATAATTTTTCTTTTTAGTTTTCATTTAAATTAAAATAAGGTCGTAAAAATAAAAACAAAAAGACAAAAACTGGAAAAAAGAGAAGGGACAAACGATTTAACCTTTTAAAACCAACGAAAAAAAAAGGATTTTATTATTAAATCTAAATACAAAATAAGTAAAACAATTAGAATAGAACCAATCCCAAAGGTCCAAAACCATTTTAATGACAATTTATATCCAAAAAGATTTGTATGAACATCTATTACCATATCAAAAATCACGAAACCCAAAATAGAAAATTGAAAATGGATAAAAAAAGGCGACAAAACCACAGGTCTGTAAACAAAACAGATCTCATCTTCTTTGCTTGTTCATCGTCTTATTTGGGCTCAAGTAAACTCAAGTGGCACTCCACTATCGAGTAGTAGCTTGACACTATTAGAGTGCACCTTGGTGATCCACTCTAACAGTGCGCATTTTCTCTAATATTAATGGTTTGTAGTGTAGTGTAGTGTAGTGTAGTGAATCCCTCTAATTATCCTTTAAGTGGGGATGGGGCACAATTGTGATTGAATGTCTAGTCCTGAACCCAACCACTCTATATGATTTTATATGATGCACATAACATTTTTATATTTGTATATTTTAACAAATAAAATGTCATCTTTAGAAAACTATAATCATAAAATGTTATGTAAAACATATTAAGAATTAGGGGAAAAGTTTCTTTTTTTTTTTTTTGCCCTAAAAAATTTGGGTGTTTTTATGGACTAATTTGGACTAAAAAATAGCTAACCCATTTTCATTCGTACCAAATAAGTTTAAAGGTGTCCATGTACCCTATGAAGAATCCTCGAAACCATCTCATCATAAATAGTTATTAGGACATAAATATGATAGAGAAAAGATGACAAGGAAGAGGATGGTAACTTGATAACTGAAAAATTGGTTGTGCCCCATCCTATTTACATTCCTATCAACACTTGTAGCCTGTTATAATTACAACGTAATTAGTAATTAATAACCGTGTCAGACACAGAATGACATGATTACTTTCATTGCATTAGGAATAATTTTGTGTCCTTCGTATTGAGATATGAGTGATTATATCAAGTAAAATTACCAAAAATAACCCATATATTTTGCAATATCAATTTCTATCTAATTTCTTTTTTTTTTTTAAAAAAAATATAAAATTTCTCTCTTCAGAAATTTCCATTGACATTTGTCAAATTTTTATGTAAAAAGACTAAAGTGCCTCTAGTCAAAGAGCAATACTACATACATCATCAGTAATGACCAACACACACCACAACATTTGATTAGCTTAGGATATATAAAAAAAAGGTTCGGAAATTTGATTTCCACTTTCTCCTCATTCTTATCTTCTCCCTAGAAATTTGTGGCTGCTATTCTCTGAAAAAATATTTCTCCATAACTATTCGAAGCTTGTGTTTTTTTTTTTTGGTTAAAGAACAATTTTCTTGCAACTTGCAATAAAGAAAAACTTAGTAATCTTATACGAAAATACCACATATATAGTAATTTAAATACCTTTGGTTGGAGAGGGTGATTCTACATACATTGTTAATTAGTTGTTGATCATCATAGCTATGATGTGCACTGGAGCTGATGGTCTCAATTGTATCTATCTTTTGTCTTTAAAGCATTTCTAGGCTTTGCATATTTATTATAAGAGAACTCTTTTTGCAGACGATCTTTTGTGGGTCCCCAGGAAACTGTTTGGTGGAAATCAACTCCTGATTTTTGTAGTTTTTTCTGGGTTGGTGATGTACCGGGACAAATAACTAATTTTTCATTGTAGTTTATGATGATGGGTATGTACCCTTTTTTCCTTTCTTGATCTCTTGCCACAGAGGATTTTATCTAGATGAGTTTTAATGAAAAATATCCGAGTGGTGTTTAGGCATTTCTTACTTCTTGTTGTTTCGTTGCTTTTCAACTTTCTAATTATTGATACTTTGCAGCCCTTCCACTCCCTTTTTTTTTTCAGTAAAAAAATACTCTGTTCTTAGGATTAAGTCTTTTTGAGGGTTTTCAACTGGTGCAAACTTAGTTGGGTTATGCAATTCCCTTCCTTGTTGGATAGTTGTAAAAATCTGGAATTTTCGAGGGTAATTTGGATATTTTACTAATTTTTGGATAAAATATTATGAGGACTAATTTGTAAAAATTTTGTACAGAGGGACTAAATTGTAGATTTTGGGGAACTAAATTGATAGAGATTTAAAAATTTGGGGACTTATGTACAATTTTTGAAAAATTGCACAGCCCTATAAGGTTGGGCCACGTGGCCCTGCTCAACCAATCCCCTCTTCTTCTCTCTCTCTCCCCGAAAATCTCTTTCTCTCTCCTCTCTCGGATCTCTCTCGGCCGCATCACCGCAGGATCGCCTCCGGCCACCGTTCGCCACCCCAACCAGCCAGCGAGCCTCCGCCAAGTTGCCACGAAGCTCCGCCGCCCCTCGTCGCTTGCTGCCGCCGGCTGTGTCGCTGGAAAAAGCCATTAATGCCGTTTTGATCCATTTCGGTTTTTCCGTCACCGGCGACGATTCCGGCCACCATTCGGCCTCAAACCGGTCCTGTTGGATTCGTATCGTCGCAAGGATCATCAAGGTATATATATCTCAACTCCATTTTGCCCAGATTGAAAGTTGCCATTTTTGGGCATTTCGAGTTTATGGTTGTTGTTCTTGATCCGGCCGTTGGATTGTATTTTTGACTATATTTTTGGAATGTATTCAAAAAATGGAGAAGTTTGATATATATATATTGTGTGGTTTGGTGATCAGTACAAAAATCGAGATCGGACAGTCGAGATTTTGTCTCGTTTTGCGTGCCACCAGTCTGGTGTGGGCCCGGACCCGAATTGGACAAGTTATATGTCTAACCTAGCTATTTTGAATGCCAGGAATTCAGTGAAGAAGTCCGTTTGTGGAATTGAAGCTCCAGTGAGAAAGTTGGTTTTTCGCACGAGGACAATCGAGGGCTTGGAATTGGTTCCCGACCCTCCGGGCGATCGTCAACGACACCTTAAGGACTCAATAGCGTGGTGTCGCTATTCTGTAGAGGTAGGGGTTTAGTTATTTTCGTTTTATACCGTTTTTGAGTTAAAACTTATTTTTTGCAGCATATAAGAACATGTATGTTTTTAATAATTTGAATTATATGTGATGGAATCTAGTTATACGATATATACTATACTGCTCTGGGAGTTTGCTATATGCAGGTTATTTTGGGTATATCAAAAATAGGGCCGTTATACTGCCCGTTTTTCTATAAAACCCTATTATGTATGTTTTATTGAAAAACCAGAGTACAGTAGTTTTTACACTTCAGTTCTGTATTGCACGTGTCATAGGATCATACATGAGCACCGTGTTAGCATCGTGGGTTTTACAGTATGGCGCTGTGTGCCCCACCGTCGGTGAAAGTTCGTAAACTCGCGCGAAGTTTTGTTACTTCTAATTACTTCCCCATTTGGCAGGTGTAGGCAATTCGGTTGCCCCTCCAGGTTTGGTAGGCGACACATGGGTGTCCCCTCCGGGTATGAGCTTAGGTATCGGGCAGGCTTTTAGGTACACTTAGTGCCATCATCCTGGGTTTTCACAGATGAGAGGATGTGAGCTCATGGGTATGGATTGATTTGTATTATGTGTATATAGAGTGATGGTTTTGATTACACTGTTATATATATATGGACTCACAGTTTTTTTTTTATATATATATATATATATATATATATATATATATATATATGTGTGTATGTTTTGGATTTGAACTAACCATGCAGAAGATTCCCATCACTGAACTGTTTTTCTCCGAGGTAACTATTTTCCTACTGGGCATTGTATGCTCACCCCCCTACCTTCCTCCTCAGGTGGTGTCCAATGCGATCTTGGTGATCAAGAGGAGTAAAAGGTCATCCTGATTGCAGTTCGTCTCTTGGTAATACTAGAAGTTTGTTGTTGTAGTATTTGGACTATTTGGATTTTGTGCTAGCATTGAACCAAGATTACTGCTTCTATTTTGTCTGCAAACTTATATATGTCATTCTGGTGGATTTTGTGCTAGCATTGAACCAAGATTACTGCTTCTACTTTGTCTGCAAACTTATATATGTCATTCTGGTGTTTGACTTTTTGGTAGATGATGATGATGCTAGGTTTTGTATTTAATTTCATGTTTTTTTTAAGTAATTGTTCAATCTATGTTTGGTGGTGTATACGAGCTGTAGAAGTAGTTCACGGAATGGAATTCCGATTATTTTATTTAAATGGACTGTTTTTATAAAAACTAGAACTTTTGACACTTTTCAAATAAATTAAGAAATTTCCCACTTTTGTGAAATTCCTCTTCTGCTACTAACCCGGGTTTTGGGTCGTGACAATAGTACTATTTGGTTAGAATTAACGAGCTTTGGAATGAAATTCTTATTCCTAAAGGAATCCATTATATTGTTTGGTTTAACTTTTAACTCTTGAAAAATCATTCCAAAAATAATTATCATACACTCACTTGTATGAATAAGAATTCCTAAATAAAATTGGTCGAATGATTTTTCCATTTCAGCCCAAATTACATTTGCCCAAAATTACCCCTTTCATAATTCTCCATATTTGATCTGTCGGTGGTGTGCCCAGTCCTATTTGTGACAATTCATAGTTGTTCCTCCTTGTGTTAGCAGAAGATTGGATCTATGTTCCTCCTCATAGATTCTTGCGCTTAGAATCGAAATATTCTTGTGTTTTTTATCTCTGGTTTTCAGGAAAATAAAGAAAAAAAAATTAAAAAATTAAATAAATATATAAAAAGAAAAGAAAGATGATTTTATGTACTGGCTTGAAAGCTAGGTCTGTAAATTTGATTTCGTGGCTACTTGATTTATTTTCTAGGTTTTTGGGTTATAATTTTTTGGCTTGGATTGTTGATGGAGCTTAGTTTTGTCTGGTCATCTGTTGGTGTCGAGCCCCTAAGGTTTTTGGCTTGGATTGTTTGGGGTTTGTCGTGATTGAGCTTCGTCAGTTGCATGTTTTATTTAGGTAAAAAGATAGTCAAATATCTTGTGAGCCCGTTTTCAAAAGTCACTTATATTATATTATATACATGACTTGTTTCTAATATTTTATTTCTACTAGTTATACATATTCTTTTTATCTAATCACTTTCTATTCAATATTGTAATACATTCATATATTTCCAAGAAATATAATAATTTTTATTATTCTTAATTATACTAAATTCTATTTTGTTTTTTTAATGGTTTAAATAAAATTTAACAAATTTTCATTTTTTCCCCTAAATTTTCACTGATATTGATATTATACTCTATATTTCTTTAATACTTGAGTACTGATATTTTCACTCTTACTGATATTTTTGTCCTTGCCTTACTATAAGCTATTGAGTTGCATGCAATTTCTTTATTGTAAAACGAGATAATAACAAAATTATTCCATGGGTTTGGATGAAGTACTCAATTTATTCTTTTATTTTACATTAATAATAAAAATATTCCATTGGACTAACAAATCGATAAAAATTCCACCCTCCTATCTAATTTGGTCAAACATAGGTTCTTTATTTTTTTTTTTCCGTAATGACGAAGACACTCTTAACCAAACACAATTAATTAAAAAAATAACTGAAAAAAATTCTACAGAAATTTTCTTCATTTAATCTTCTTATTCATGTTATTTTTTTCCCCTATTTTCCTCCATTTTTTTTTTTTCCTGGGATGTATTTGTTTAGAGGAATGATAATTTTGTGTCTTTATATGCCAATTTAGACTAAATGAGACAAGGAGATGAAATTTGCCGCTTTGCTAGTTTAATGGGTGGATGTTTTTGTTATTTATAGAAACTTAGGGATAAATTCAGCATTTCACCAAAGTCCAAGGATATTTTTGTTATTATCATTTTTTGACTACTTGATGAGATTGCATATGCTTATCATAGCAATTGATGATTTAAATGCATTATTGCTTGATAAATGGACTTAATCTCTAAGAAAAATATGTAAGTAGAGCATTGAAGGTAAAAGTGACTTTAAGAAAAATATGTAAGTAGAGTACTGAAGGAAAAAAAGTAAAAAAGAAAGCACATCAAATATCTCATTGCCAACACCACTAGTTCCAGTAAACTCACACATAGGAGTGGCATACTAATTAAGCGATGATAGGAGGATACTAAAAGAAAGGTGACTCAAAATTTAGAAACTTTAATAATTTCAATAATGAAGTTGCTTACATGGTCATATAACTGGTAAAGGGATTATTTTTGTTTAGATGCATGATTGTCTTGCTATGTGCTCTCTATTTTGTAGTTATTTGAGCATTCTTCTAAGGATTTTGTTATGGAATTATTGCTTTTGGTTGCCCATCAATTATTTAGAAGGCTAAGATACTGTTGGAAGGCATTATAAAAAGCAAAGATGCTATATGCAATGTATAAAAGGCAAAAGATTCTTTTACAAAGCATGAAAAGATGCCATTTCTTTGCCTATAAATATACTGCTTAATTGTACTTGAAGCACACCAACGAGGAAATCAAATGAAATAAGAGAGAAAGAAGGAGAAAGAAAAGAGAGGAAAGGATTGAGAAGAGAGAATTTTCTCATATCAATATTTTGTGTTGGCCTTTATATTTCTTGTGCTCTAATGTTATCTATAAATAGTTACTATATTATTATTATTCATAACAGATTTCTATTTATCTAATAAATGATGGATTTCTCGCACATGTGTTTCTTTTCAGAATGAAATAAATTATAGCTATTAACAACTAATAATTTTTTCCTTCGAAAAAAAAACAAATAATAATTTTTTGTTTAAAAATTAAAATGTACGATTGTAGTTAACAAGTCAGTAATTCTCTCGGATATTTGGAAGTCTAATTATTTATTAAGCTGAGTTACTCTTGGTTAAGCATAATGATTTGACACATTCATTCGTGAGTTGGCTATAACTCATATTTTTCTTATGATGAATACTTAATAATATATATATATATATGTATATATGTGTGTTTTTTTTAATAACTGCAGTAATGTTTATCTAATACAACAGTTACCTGGCTACTAACGTCAATTTTTTTTCATTATGAATGGTTTAATATCATATATATATATATATATATAGATATATATTTATATTAGACACTAATCCAGTAGATATATATATTTTTTTTATGTATAAGTATTAATTTGATCAATAAAAATTTATTAGGCACATTTTTTATAATAAAAAACTAAAAAAAATAATATTAATAATATATATTTTTTTATACATTATTACATCTGTAAAATCACAGTTACGTAAAAAAAAAAAAAAAAAACCATTTATATTCTGTATACATAGGATGAGTGTGTTTGCATAAATCCTCTTGTTCCCTAGCCCAATAAGATATTGACAAATGCAAGGTGCCTCGTTAATTGAATAAAAGTTTTAAGTCAAGCTCTAATTAATTTCGGGCTTAGGATGTCTGAGAGCTATAAGTCCCCAGTCAAATAAAATATTGACATGCAGAAATTTCTCTTGTGAAAATAGTATCAAGTACGATGAGCCAGGCCATTACACCACATAAGTCTGACCAGCAAAACAACGCTCTACGGATGCGACCCCACAAAGTAAATATATGAACGAATAAATACATTTTTATACCTTTTATTTTGAATATATGTTCACTTTATATTTTACATTTTAATTATTATTAAAATTAACTTTCTAATTTAGATTTTATAATAAATTTATACATTTTTAAGTCAAACATCAATTTTAACTATTATGTTTACCAAAATACTCTTTAAAATATAAATATATATTTTAAAAATAAATAACATTTAAAACACATATAAAATCAATAAACAGTTTTATAAACGATATTTAATTTTTGCAAGTTTTTGAAAATTTTAAATTATTTTTCTAAAATATTTATTCTTTTAACTATTTATTTTAATTATTCTTAAATTTAAATTAAGTATTAAAAATATATATATCTTTAAAGTTTAAATGAGTATTTTGGTAAATTCAATAATTAAAATTGGTATTTAATTTAAAAAATATATAAATTTATTATGAATTTTAAATTTAGAAAGTAGTATAGATAATAACTAAAAAATATAAGTATAAATTAAATAAAAGTCAAAACAATATAAAAATAATATAACGAACACATTTATCAACGTAATAAATTCAGTAAGATGTTTATGTTTTAAGTGATCAACGTGCCCATCTTCCGAATTGTCCAAGAAAAAGTCTGAGAACTCTAAATCTTCCCACGTCATAGTGAGACCTTGAAGCTGATACATGTCATATGAAAGCTATAAGTCTATCCAAAAATTGGTTTGACATAACATCCTCCAACGAGTCAAATTTATGTCAAATCAATTGATTGATTGAAGTTTATTAATTAAATCTTACTTAATCTCGTTGATTAACTAAAGGAATAATATTATTTTTATAATTTTATATAATGTATTTTGATATTTTATTTAAATTATATTTTATGTTTTAATTATTATTTGTATTTTTAGATTTGAAATTTGTTATAAATTATACACTAACACTAATTTAGAATAATTAATTTATTAAGATTCCGTCTAAA
This sequence comes from Parasponia andersonii, assembly GCA_002914805.1. NCBI lineage: Eukaryota > Viridiplantae > Streptophyta > Magnoliopsida > Rosales > Cannabaceae > Trema > Trema andersonii. The sequence continues at coordinate 917,169 of JXTB01000032.1, forward strand.
AACTTGAAAATGAACTATATAAAAATTGATTTAAAAATAAATTTGTTAAATAAATTAACTGTACTAAATTAGTGTTAAATAAATTAACTGTACTAAATTAGTGTTAGGATATAAATTTTTAACAAATATTAAATCTAAGGATAACATTGATAATAACTAAAATATAAAATACAAACTAAATAAAGTGTCGAAATATAAAATATAAAAATGATATTATCTCTTTAACTAAATATTAGTAACTGGTCTGTTATTTGTTTTGATATCTTTTATGATAATTTGATTGACAAAATCATTTCTTATATAACAAGAAAATGCAGGAAAAATATTTCATGAAGAAGCAATTTTGGTATAATACTCCTCTAGTCGGTGTAAATCCGCACTGAGCGTTGAGGACTAATTGTAGGGTCCAAATGATTTTATTGTTCACGTGACATTTTGAAGGATAAATGAGCTAATTATCAAGATATTTATCAAACGTTATATGGTAAGTTTCCCATTACAACTAAGGTACTATTGATTTATTGCAAGATTATCTGTTCAGGGTTGACGTTTGTCTATAAACACGTTATGTTCGTTTTCACATATCAATTATAATCTCCACATTCATATTCTATACTCCCTATGATATCATATATTCTTTAGAATATATAATTTTATTGATTTATTATTTGTTTTTGGTAGGGAATAAGAACCACACAAGACTTAGCTTGTCCCTTCACAAAATACGGAGCCTACTCTACTAGAGTAACTCATCCAATTAATTAACTAATTTTGTCATGCGTGGAATTGCAAGTGGTCATAAACTTTATATAAATTCAATTATAAACTTTAACATTTACTCACGGTAGGATTAACATCTCCATAATCACGTCACACAAACACAAGGGAAGAAGAAAAGGATATAATCACGTCACACAAACAAAAGGGAAGAAGAAAAGGAGTCTGGAAACATCGGATTATTATAAGACAACTATTTGCACGTATCTCGTGCAGGAGTAGATATAATATTTGTTCCGACAGATTATGGAAATACAAATCTGGTTTTACTTGGCTGCTCTTTAACGGAGTTGCCTTTAATGTTACGGAGTATTTTTTTTTGTAATTTGATTAGGGAAAAATTAATTAAGTGTAAGAACATTTAATTAACGATAAACAAGATAATGGTAGAAATAAAGAAAATGATGTGGAAAATTGTAGCAATACAATTTCACGTATTAGAAAATTATTGCGTCTTTTTTGATAGCTCAACCTACAAGCAAATAAATTTGGGTAGTTTCAATGACTATCACTAAGTATTAAATAGCCAGTGTTTATGACGATGGTAATATTAACTATATTATCAAAAACAAACAAAAAAATGATTAATTTTTCTGACACATGTGATTTCAGCTATTCGGTCAGAAATATAAATAAACAAGATTGAAAATAAATAATTAGAAAGTTAGATCTTTGATACTGATGATTCCAGCCATATTGTCAAAGATAAAAGAAAATAACAATACAAAATTTAACGTGAACAGTTGCAAACAAGGGTCGTATACGCTACAACTCAACTTGTTAAACAATTCAGAATCACGAATTTACGAGAATTTAAAATGTAAAATTTAAATGTTAGCACAATATATATAGTCAGCACCCAATAAATATTTAGAGCAATAAAAAATAATTGGGAGAATAGCTCAACATTCTCAAAACCTGCATAGATAATAACAACAACAATAATAATAACAACCATAATAATAGTATTTAAGTATATAGCTAGAGCTTATATGTATATAAGTATGTATGTACACACATATATATATATATATATATATTTGTATAAATATATCTATACGAAGAAAGTTGAAGTATGATGATGTTGATTGGTGTTAAAACCGAAAAAATGAAAAAGGATGAGGTAATTAATTGGACACAATTTATATCTGCTTTTTAAGTCAGAAGTGCTTGTATAAAGATAAAATATGAGTATAATATTATTGATGTTATTTTGAAACAGATCATCTTGTCTATAATCTTGAGATATTTAGTATCTCACATGATTCTGTTTTAGTCAAGTTATTTTATCGATAGCTTTTGTATTTCATATGATCTTTTTTTCAGTCAGGTCATCTTGTCGATAGCTTTTGGTATTTAGCGTGATCCTGCTTTTGGCTAGGTCATATTGTCAATTAGCCTTGATGGCATATCGCATGATCCAGCTCTAGTTAAGTCATATTATCAATAGCCTTAGAATCTCGCATAATTCTGCTTTAGTTAAATCACCTTGTCGATTGCCATAGCATATTTCATGACTGTATAAATTGTTAGATTATAATTGCAGTTTCATGCAACTTTAATTAAATATTATAGTACTAAAGCTTATGAATTTTATGTACCATATGATAAAAGCACAAGAAAATAGAAACCAACCATTTATTGTAATTAAAATATTTTATAATTAACAGTCCCCAATGAAGGAGATATTTGTAGAGTTATTATGGTCAGTATCGAAAACTTACCTGAGCCTAAACCCCGGTAAATTATTGACGATAGTTCATATTGTCTCATTACAGATCTTGAAACTTTAATGGATTTTTCCATGGTGATTTTTGGATTTCTTGATAGTTGTTTACCAGCTTTCTCTACCAGTTGTCTCAATAGAGGTGTAGACATTTATTTAACCTTTTCCATGCTTAGGGAATGAATTATTCTCAACTCTTTGTTGTTGTTGTCCTAATAAAATTTTGCTTCTTTGAGCTTTTTCATGGTAGGTTTTCTGTATTATATAACAGTCAGATGTAGCATGACTTATTTTCTTATAAAATAAATAGAACTTAGGATTCCTTATTTCTTTTGGTGTAGGCAGAGTTTGGACTGGCAGAGGCCGTAATACCCCATCTTCTATCCATACTCGTACGAGTGCAATGATTTGATTTGGTATTAGAGGGTATCTCAGGAGGGGTTAATCGATTTCTTTTGTCTTAACGAGCTTTTTCAACTAAAGTGACCTCTCATTTTCACTTGGAGAAAGATGGCTTACCCCAACTTTCAGCACCATACCTTCTAGAAGATTTGTACAATTCCATTATTATTTCTTTGGTATTATTTACTTTGAATAGTAGTTTAGCAAAATTCGGATGACATGATTCTGAATGTGGATTTCGTATTCATCTCGCATGCTTTTGACACACATCCGAATCAATTTGTTCTTTGAGATAATTTCTTTGCAGTCTAAAGCCTTTTCTTTGAATCTATTCATGTAAGTCGTGGGTGATTCATTTTCTTTTTTGTGTTATATTGGAAAGATTAGACAAATCTAACTTACGCTTTGCTATGAAGAATTTGGTGCAGAAAATTACGATCAATTCATCCCATGTAGAGATACTACCTGCTCGTAAATTAGCAAACCATAAATATACCCGGACTGTGAGAGATTTTGAAAATTCTCTTAGTCTCAATTCATGGTCGCTGGCATAGATTTTGAGATCATCTAAGAAACTAATGACGTGTTTCTTAGTATTGCTTTTCTTTCCATCAAATTTTTTGAAATGAGGATTAGTATAATCCTTCAGATATGGCTCGGACAAAATATATACAAGATAAGGAGGCTGGAAATCCACTATTGCTATAATTTTATTATTTTTTTTTGTCTTTATTTTGAGCACATCTTATTGTTGTTCTTTGGTAATAAAACTATGAGAATTTCCATTACTCGTTCCAACTAGAGTTGTGAGATTAGCGGGCTTTTCATGTATTATTGGCATGATAGGATTTTGATTGTCTGATACTAGTGAATTGTTGTTTTAACAAGAGGGGACAGGAGCAACAATCTCATGTTTGTCTTTCTTTTCCATTTCGGCCAATTTCTGCATCATCAGCTCATGAGATTTCATCAAATTTTCTAATGTGCTTTTCATTTGAGCAAGTGTCTCCCCTTACTGACTTGATGCTTCATTGCTTGGTAAATTCTATTCCTCAATCATTTTGACAGAAACTTTTTTTTTTTGGGTTAAAAAAAGAGAAAATTTGGTAGAGTCTAGAAATGATTTTTTTTATAAACAAAGAACAGATAGAATTTTGAGATTTTGGAAATGCTGAAGAAATCAAGTTTCACCTGACTACTCCCCAGTTAAGTCGCCTTTAATGTTTTGAAAGATTATAGAAATACTGAAAAAATCTAGTTGCACTTGGCTACTCCCTAATGGAGTCGACTCTAATATTCTGGGGATGTTTTTTTGTAATTTGATTAGGGAGAAATTAATTAAGTGTAAGGACACTTAATTAATGATAAACAAGATAATGGTGGAAATGGAGAAAATGATGTAGAAAATCATAGTAATATCATTCCACATGTTAGAAAATTATTATATCTTTGATAGCTCAACCTGCAAGTAAATAAATATGAGTGGTTTCAATGACTATCAGTACGTGTTAAATAGCTAGTGTTTCTAATGATGGTAATACTAACTATATTGTCAGAAACAAATAAAAAGATGATTAATTTTTCTGACACATGTAATTCCAACCATTCAGTTAGAAATATAAATAAATTTTACTGAAAATAAATAATTAGAAAGTTAGATCTTTGACACAAGTGATTCCAGTCATATTGTCAAAGATAAAAGAAAATAAAAATACTGAATTTAATGTGAACGGTTATAAACAATGGTCGTATATTACAACTCAATTTGTTAAATAACTTAGAATCACAGATCAATCGGAATTTAAAAAACAGAATTTAAATGTTAGCACAATAACACCCTATAAATATTTGGAGCAATTGAAAATAATTGGGTGAATAGCTCAACATTCCCAAAACTTGTATAAATAATAATAATAATAATAGTATTTAAGTATATTGTTATAGCTTATATGTATATAAATATGTATGTATGCATATATATATATATNATATATATATATATCCATAGATAGATACGTTTACGGACAAACAACTAAGAAAGAAAATATTGAATTAACTTTGATAAGATGGAAAGAAGATAAAGAGAGAAAAACAAGTGGAGTTTTAGCTTTAGGTAGGATGATATACTGCTTTTAATGTTTAGCTATCAATTGAATATAGAAAGTTTCTTTTCTTCCTTTCCTTTTCAAAAGTCTAATTGCAGGTTTGGAAAGGAAAGGGTAGATTTATACCTTGGTAGTGATTAGGAAATTACTAATGCCTTCTTACATCGTAAAAATACCAAAAATTTCCTTTATATTTTAGCAATACACCCATTTCCACCTTCGTGTTTAAGAAGATACAAAATTTTATACCTCCAGTTTGTCAAAATATTTGGATCTCAGTTATCCCTTTTGGAAAATTTCCAATGACTCTTGTCTATTATTTTTGTCTAAAAAGGGCCGAAGTGTCCATTACATAATTAAATTGTCCATTAAACTTATAACCAAACGACTTAAAAGCCAAATACTCAAATTTATTCTTAAAAAATTATATGAAAGGAAATTAAGTGTTTAGTTGTAAGGTAAAGTAAACAGTAAAATCATTCAATTAATTTTGACTAGAGACTAGAGATATGAATATCATGTCATGACGTATTTTGACTAAATCTGATTCTGGTCTAATGGATAATTTTAGCTCAATGTGAAATATTGAGGAATACAATTCGTATTATAATACAACAACATATTGTAAAAACGAGAACAGAAAATAGAATAATCGTATCACCTCTCATGTTAGTTTTCATGGAAAACAAATACATATTTAATCTATAGTAATGTTATAGGATACTTTAAGCTGTTAAACACCACATCATGTGTGAATTTTTCATTAAAAATGAAATGAAAATTCAGATGAAATCTAATATGGAGTATATTAATTTAATCATTTAGTAAAAAAACTAACGCCTACATCGTGTTTCATTTTAAATTGCCTCATAACATTACTATTTAACATAAAGAGCTGGCCTAATTTCCATTTTCAGTCACAAAATGAGCTGCCTAATTAGCCGCAGTGCAGCCTGTCAGATTCACTGACATATGTTTGTTGTTATGTATCGGTTCAGTGTGTTTATATTTGTTATAGGGGTGTTGACGTAGTGTCCCTGTCCTCCTCGAAAAGCCATAAATTAATATTATTTATATTATTATTATTTTATAATAATATGTGACGTTCATTCACAGGACTCTTTCTCTCTCTCTCTCTCGTCTTTATAAGGGTACGAGCGAGTCAGGCGGCTGCGGCGTGGGAGTACGATAATACTGGTTGATTCAAGTTCATTTCCATGGCGGAATCAGATAATGATAATTACAAAAATACCATGGAAGAGAGCTTATTAGTAAGGCCAAAACAAAGCGAAGAAGAAAGAGAAATAACTAGCTCAAGCACTAGTACTGGAAGCATAATATGGATCGTTTTCTTTCAAGAGGTGAAGAAATTGGGGTGCATAGCAGGACCCCTTGTGGCTGTGATTCTATCTCAGTATTTGTTACAGGTTATTTCCATGATGATGGTTGGTCACCATGGTGAGCTCGCTCTTTCCAGCACCGCCATGGCCGTCTCTCTCTGTGGGGTCACCGGCTTTAGTGTTATTGTAAGCATTATTTATTTATCTATTTATTTTTTGCGACTATTTTCACCCAAAAAGCATCAAACTCTTGATGGTTTTCTAGAAAGATTTGAGCCTTGAAGCCTTCTGATAGTAGTATGAATTATTTTGTGATGGTGAAAATAAGAAAAATATGCAAACTCATGAAAAGGGTGTCCTTTTTTTTTCCCCCAGATTATTCACCACATTTGATTACAATAATCTTTACAATTTTATCAATTTGTGTAACATATCTGTACCTTTTTTTCTGGGGGGGTTAATTTCATCTCAGAAAGCATGAAACTTTTAGTGGTCTTTTCCAGAAAGATTTGAAGCCTTCAGCCCTGTGATAATCATATGAATGTATATAATGATGATTAAAAGAAAGAATAATATGCAAATCCATCAAAAGGGTTTTTAGTTTTTTTCTCAGTTGTCTGAAGTTTTTTAGATTCAATTGTTCACCATATATTCAATTATTAATAAGGTTTACCATACCCAGTTCCGTGACAGATGTGCCCTCTGTTTTTGTTCCTGTTTTTTTTAATTTGACTGTTTTAAGTCCGTTGGATTTATCTCCTAGTGAAACGATCAGATAATATAATGGAGTTACATGGTTAAAAAAAGGGCAGTATGGCCCATCCACCACCGTGATTTACATATGGAGGCATTAATATTTATTTGTTTTACATCATATTCTAGGTATACTTGCTTGACTTTAAGAGTCAAGTGTTTGCTTTGTCCTATATGTCAACATTTGATTATTTCTGGATTTTTCTATTTGGCTGGTTGTTAATGATCGTTAATTGGTTGGATATGTTTTAAGTATAGATCTATAAACTACCTATAAAGACACGTATGAACGGAGCAGGATTTCTGGGTTGAGTAGTAATTATAATTTTAAAAATAATAATAAATGTTACAATTTATTTGACGTATTTTTATTTTTTAAAAACTTTTTACAATAAGCTAAGTTTATTATCAGTTTTATTAAATATATCTTTTTTAATATAAATAAGTAAATTATCATTCATTAATTGATCATATATTTTATTATTTACCCAATTTTTCTAAAAATATATAGAATAGAATATCATCTATATATTAGTAATAACGATCGGTAAAATTAATACTAATATCATGAGTCGATAAATGAAGCTAAACATTGTGTCTTATTACTTTAACAATTTTTTTTATACAAGATCACTTATATTTTTCAATCCATTAAATTAATTACATATATTTCAAGTTGTTGATCAAGTTTCACGAGTTCTTTAGTAAAAATGTTTTTTGGATAATACTTAGTAAAATGACTTGACTTTTTCTTGTTAAAAGCTGACAATATATCACATGACACAATTATGCTATACAAATAAATAAGTCTGAAAAACATGTATTTTTTTATTGAATTTATTTGAAATCAGTTAAAATGAAATAATAAGCTATATTAATTCCGAAAAAGGTTTGGACTTTTTTTTTATTAACTAATGCAACAAACTTTTAATTGTAGATTTATGAGGTTTTATTGTATTTTAAAAATCTTTTAAGGAGTTTAATTTTATTTTTCAATTTTGTTAAGAGTCATAAAAAATTTTAAAAAATTTAATAAATATATAAAAAAATAAAAATAAAAATTGAGGGTGACTGAACGGGCAGCTGGCTCCGTCCTTGACACACACAATTATGTACATGTACTTATTCAAAGAAACATACATAAAAACTTCTGATCGTCATCTTCTTTACGGTAGATTCACAGTAATTTTGTTGAGCTGATACATATTGATATGACTATACATTACGAGTGGTAATACAAAGAAAAGGAGCGATCAAAGTCAGCAAAATGCTGATCTGATACATGTATCTAGCTTGAACTATGGCTTTCTTATTGGATATGGACAAACAGTCATGCTCATAGGGAGGGGGGGTGGGTGACTTGATATAAAACGACAAGGATTTTCTGATTATATATGAGGCATGTGGGAAGCCTTGTCGTTGACAGATAAACAGTTGACTGAGGGATGAAGAACAAACTATAATATTTGCTCAAGAAAGAAAAGAAAATTACCAAGTTAATTAGTAAATAGAATTGTGTATTTTATCTCCAGTAACCAAATGGGTTTTCTAACTTGTATGTTTTAAACAGTTAGGAATGGCCAGTGCACTGGAGACCATATGTGGGCAAGCATATGGAGCTAAGCAATATCAGAAACTTGGGCTTCATACTTACACTGCAATATTTTCTTTGTTCTTGGTTTGTCTCCCTTTATCTTTGATTTGGATCTACGTGGGAAAATTACTCGTTCTCATCGGTCAAGACCCTCTTATTTCTCATGAAGCTGGAAGATTCACAATATGGCTTATACCTGCTCTCTTTGCTTATGCAACTCTTCAACCACTTGTCAGATACTTTCAGACCCAAAGCTTGATAATTCCAATGCTCATAAGCTCTTGTGCCACTCTTTGTTTCCATATTCCCCTATGTTGGGTTTTAGTATTCAAGTCTGGACTGGGAAACCTTGGAGGAGCATTGGCAATAAGTATTTCCTATTCGTTAAATGCGATTATACTTGGCTTGTATATGAAGTACTCTCCTTCATGTGAAACAACTCGGGCTCCAATTTCTTTGGAGATTTTTCATGGGATTAGAGAGTTCTTTCGCTTTGCCATACCTTCTGCTATAATGACGTGGTAATTTATCTCAACATTCTTTTCTAGCATATTTTTATGTACAATCTTACTCTTTAAGTCTAATTCTTTGTTCTCTTAACTTTTCATTATTTTTTATGAGATTATAGCCTTGAATGGTGGTCATTTGAGCTGCTTATTCTGATGTCTGGGATTCTACCAAATCCACAGCTTGAGACTTCAGTTCTGTCTGTATGGTGAGTTTTCTAGTGCTAGTTTGAGCTCTATTATCTAACTATAAAATTTTATTTGTTCTGATTAGTTTTTCTTGAACAGCCTGCAAACCATCTCGACTCTATATACAATTCCATATGGACTAGGTTCTGCCGCAAGGTAGGCTCTTTTATTTTTATTTTTACTTGCTCTTTTTTCAGGAAATGCAGCTGTGTACAGGTTCAATTTCTCATACATGACACAAGTAAAATGCAATGTGCTTAAACGTCTCTACACATTAAGTTTTGTCTTTGTTATTTTACAGTACAAGAGTTTCGAATGAACTAGGAGCCGGGAATCCACAAGCTGCTCGTATTGCTACCTTTGCTGCAATGTTTCTGACAATAGCAGAGACAAGTATAGTAACCACAACCCTCTTCCTCAGCCGCCACGTTTATGGTTACGTTTTCAGCAATGAGAAGGAAGTTGTGGATTATGTCACAGAAATGGCTCCTCTGGTTTGTATTTCTGTTATACTAGATAGCATACAAGGAGTCCTTTCAGGTTAAACTTCTGAGTCAATTAAATGTGTTTCCTTGTGTTTTTGCTTGTTTTATTTTTTAATTTTTCTGTTAGTGATATGTTATTTCTTGAAATATTAAGGTGTTGCTAGAGGATGTGGGTGGCAGCATATAGGGGCTTTCATAAATCTTGGAGCCTTTTACCTCTGTGGAATTCCAATAGCTGCCTCATTGGGATTTTGGGTACAGCTGAGAGGAAAGGGACTCTGGCTTGGTATACAATCTGGTGCTTTTGTGCAAACCACTTTGCTGTGTCTTGTGACTAGTTGCACAAATTGGAAAAAACAGGTCTACCCTTTATCTCCATTATTCTCATCTTTTCAATACCAAATTTCCCCTGCCTACATCTTGGATCTATGCAAAAATATCCCAATGCATTCATGAATTAAACAAAAATAAATAAATAAATAAAAATCCCCTTTGGACAAAAATATCCACATTAATTTTTCGGCTTACATGTAAATGTCACCCCTTGGATTTCTCAGGGTGATATTTCTACATAATTGAAATCCAAAATGATATTTTTGTTATTTGCATAACCAATGTGCTTGCGTGATTCATTTAACCAAACTATTGAGGTCATTATTGTAAAAAAGGTGAAAAATGAAGAATATTTGTCTTAAGCCTAATCATCTCAACCCAATTACTTGTAAATAAGGCTCTAAACTTTGTTTTTGTGTTTGTTGTTTTGATGTTTCAGGCTAGGAAGGTAAGGGAGAGGTTATTTAAGGATTCATCCCTGATAAATGGATTAGAGGACAAAGATGAGCTAGAATACAATTTGTATGATTAATACATATTTTTCAGCGGGAAAAATAGTGCTCTAATTGTGGAGGGAAAAAAAATGGCAGCTTATGAGAATTTCTGTATTTTTGGGGCTGAAAATGAAACTTGTTTTTTCATTATTGCATTTTCAATATCTTGGAAAATAGTGACTGAAGATGTTACAAAATTTTGATAACAAAAATAAAATAAAATAACTGCTTTGCAGAGAATATGGAAAAACTAATTCGTAAAGGTTAAAAAATTTCGTTCTGGGTTGAGACCAATAACTTTTGTGCTTATTATGTTATGTACTACCATGCGTACATGACTATTTATCGAAGGAGAAAAGTAAAAGAAAATTAAAAAAACTTTAGCGCTCTCCTGCTTTTGTTGAAAGTTACTCCCTCGTACTTAAACGAGAAATTGGCACCATTAGTCTCTAGTGTTTTTGTTTTCCTTTTTTTTTTGGCGTACCTAAATATTTCTCTATTTAGTACCTTTAGTTCTTTTAACGAGAGAAATTTTGCACTAATCCCTATTGTTTAAATTGTTTAGCAATTTGGTTCTTTGTTTTTTATTTTTGGCATTCATATATATTTTATTAGCAATATTTTTAGGCATTAGTTGTTGTCGAATTATAGTGATATTTTTTAAAATAAAAATAATACTAGTGAAACTGCTAGGCAAAAAAATATAAAAATCTATAAAATCTCCATGCTTAACTCTATTACTTTTTACACGTAAATAATTAGTTACTCTGTTCAGAACAACATTAAAAAAAAACGAAAAAATCTATTATTCCAAGCTTATTTATCGTGAATAGTTAATTAATTTTTTTAGAACAACCATTCATAGTTAAATGAAAATGTTAATGGATATAGTAAATCTTTTAATCAAATTTGACAAGTAGAAAATGGTGCATGTGAAGTTCTTTCAGTTTTAAAAATAATAAGATAATTATTTTTTGTTCGTAAGAGTAACTATAATTTGACATAAATTAAGGTTTATCAGTACAATTTTGTTTTTAATTTAGTTTTTAAATGAACTATTTGTTTTATATTTGTCTTTGAATTTTAATTTTTGAAAGATTGGTAGATACAATATTATTAATCAAAGATATGAATACATAAAAGAAATTAGGGACTCAATTGCTAAATAATTAAAATAATAGGGATCAATAGTACAAAATTTCTCCCATTCAAATGAATTCTAATAGAATCTTAGATAAAATATGCTAAAAGACGAATGATGCTAAAAAGAGAAACGTCAAGCACTTGAATGTCACCAAAAAAAAAAAAAAAAAATTAAAAGACCAATATACCAAAATGATAATATATATGTTGGGCTAATGGTACCATTAACTCTATTTAAAATTCTACGAACATACCTTAATTTATACTACTAGTGTCACTTTATCCTAATTCTTACAAATGTGGTGCCAAATTGGCTCAAATTAGTAGATAGACAAACGTTTTCACTTGTCAAATATCGAAGCTTACTCAGTAAGAATGATTAAATGAGATAAAAATAATGCTTTATTACTCATATTTGCATAAGATCTAGAAATTGAGAGAACTTTTATGGTTGAAATCGAAAATGAAATGGAAGGCATTTAGAGAATTTTCACAGTTACATACGCCATCAAACGCCAAACGCCATGTACATAATCATGTTTTTAACTCATGATATACATAGATTAACTCATAATATACAAAGATTTCTAATGTTGTATGTTAATTGGGACAACAGACACATTTGTATAAATTATAGCACGTAATTTAATCAAATATGTGGATAAACAACAACTAGGGCCATAGGATATTTTATCCAAAACTAAACAATAGCCAAAAGTCAGAAGACATTAGAGTCTGCGATTGCGATCGACATCATCTTATCACACCGTTTCACAGCTAGCTTCCAAACACTTTTTAAGATGAATTAATGTTAGTATTGTAGATTTGGATATGCATGACTTTGTCGTTTCAGGTGGTTTTTGTAGTCTAAAAAGTTTTGTCGTTTTTCATATTACTTTGCAAATTATATATGTTTTGAACTGTTGTTCTCGTTAATAAATGTTTTTGTCTTAAGTTTCTCCTCGTTTTCGTGTGTAGTTGTTGATTGTTCAAACGTTTTGTCGTTTTTCATATTACTTTGCAAGTGATATGTTTTGAAGTGTTGTTTTTCGTGCAAGTGTTTCCGTCGTTATTTTGTTTGTTCTCGTTTTCATGTGTACTTGTTGATCGTTCTATTTATTGAATGTATTCAATAATGACGTTACGTTATTATCGTTTATAAGTTTTTATTGTCGTTTTTATTTCATAACAAGGATATTTGACAGAAAGGGTAGTTGCTGTCACAGGTTCTTTTCGTTACTTTTTGAGTTGCTTTCCTTTTTTGTTGACTTCTAAAAGTTTGTCGTTTTTCGTGTTTTGTTTATTTCTTATTGTCGTTTGTAAGTTTTTTTTGTCGTTTTTCATGTCACCAGTTGGAATGGTCATCATTCTTCAGGTCTTGTTTCTTTCTTATTGTCGTTTGTAAGTTTTCCTGTCGTTTTATGTTACTAGTTGGAAGTAATATCGTTTTGTGTAAATTGCCAAAAAAAAAAAATCTTGAGGTTTTGAGATTCTATAATTTAAACCGTAAAATTTGTAATATGAAAAACAATATGTCATTTACAAAAATCGATACTCTATATTGATTTTTTTACTAATTTTAATGAAAGATAATAATATCTTCTATGATAAGTTTTTATTTTTCCTTAATTTTGAGAGTATTATTATATTTTACTTATTAAAGTTATTCAAAAAATCAACTCACGATATCAATTTTCAAAAATTCTTAATCTTAAGATATTCATTTGCAATGTCTAAATTTTAGGATTTTAATTCAAGAATAATTAATCTCAAATTTCAGAGTTTTTTTTTTTTTTTTGCAATTTACTTTATCATTTCGGTTTAAAGTGTCGTACTTCTCTTTATTGAAGTATATTTCTTTTCGTTGAATCCTTTTTATTGAAGTTATTCAATGTTGTTGTAGTTTCTCAATTCGTATGGGGTTTATATTTTTTTTTTGGAAGTTTTTTTTTTGGCAACGTCGTAGTTTGTTATTGTTGTTCTTTTTTAAATGTAATTTTCCTGTTGTTTCCCTTTGTTGTCCTTCTTATATTCATTGTCATTTTCATCTGTTGTTGCGTATAAGATTTTGTTGTGTTTTTTTGTTGTTGTCGTTTTAAAGTTGTTTTCTCTTTATTCTAGTTGTTTTTGTTGTCGAATTCCAATGAACTTTCGCTTTCAAAAGTTGTCCTTTAATTTTTTTTTCCCCTAAAATCTATATTCATTTGTGATAATGTGGTAATGTTGTCATTTACTCTCTTTCGTGGTTTGTAAATTTTCACCCACGACCAACACAATTGGCCGATTCCAATGGATTCATTTGATAGATCTTAGAATTTATCGATACATGCCGACTCTGCACTTTTTCTCTTATAGCAAGGAACTTGATGTCTACGAGTCTCGACTTGAAGAGCTCATATTATTATTGGAATATAGCATAATTGAGTTACTATCACAAAAAATTCTTAATGACCGGTCAATGCCATTCACTACATGTAACCCAATAGCAAAATTTCGTAGCCATATCCCATAATTAGATGCCTCATAATAGGCTATGAACTCAACCTCCATAGTTGAAATAGCCACGAGTGTCTGCTTAACACTCCTCTAGCAAATAGCTCTTCCAGCTTACAGACAGATATAGTCTGACTTAGATCTCTTACTATCTATGTATTCAGCAAAATCGGAATCAAAATACCTAATGATCTCTTAACTTTCCGTTCTCTAATATGTGAGCATATAAATCTTTTGTTCTTTGTAAGTACTGCACAACCCTCTTTGCTATTTTCTAATTATCCATATTAGTGCAACTCATATGTCTACCCAACATATGCACTATGAACACAATATCTAGACGTGTATATACCTGAGTATATATAAGACATTCTACAGCCGAAATATAAGGAAACTTCTGCATAGCTCTTTCCTCAACATCATTCTTAGTGCTTTGTTTGAGATAAACTTATCTTTCTTAAACACCAGAGTATCCATTGGTAAACAATTTTTCATACCAAATTTATTGAGTACTCTTTTGATAGAGCTCTTTTATGATAGCCCAAAGATTTCTCAGGAGTAATTTTGTTGTATCTGTATACTTAATATAAAAGATGTGACTTTAAGATCTTTTATTTTGACATTCTTAACTAGAAATCTCTTAGTTTTGTGCAATAAGCTTATATTACTACTTGCCAGTAGTATGTCATCGATATATGGTACTAAGAAAATAAATTTACTCCCACTTAATCTATAGTATACACAATCATTAATAATATTTACTTCAAACTCAGATAGATAATCACTTTATGAAACTTATGATATCGCTGACAGGAAGCTTGCTTAAGATCATATATGGACTTCTTAACTTTACAAACCATGATATTTGGATCTCTATTTACAAAATTTTCAGGTTATACCATGTAAATCGTCTCCCTAACATCACCATTGAGAAACATAATTTTAACATCCATTTGATGTAGCTCAAGATCAAAGTGAGCCATAAATGCCATATTATTCTAAAAGAGTCATTCAATACTATTAGAGAGAAGGTCTCTTTAAAGTCAATTCCTTCTTTTTAAGTGTAGCGTTTGGTGATAAAAAGAGTCTTATATCTCTCGATATTATTTTTGAATCCATTTTGGTCTTAAATATCCATTTGTAACTAATGGACTTCACACTTTTAAGCAACTTGATAAGTTCCTAAATGTTATTGTCTTTCCTAGACTTCATCTCTTCATTCATGGTATCGATCGACCCTTAAGAATTCGAACTTTCTTTGACTCGAGTAAAGTTGATTGGATTATTCTTCACTACCCACATGTCAAATACATGTTCTTGTAGATAGATGACATAATCATCCAAAATTGTATTTCTCCTTTTTCTAGTGGACCTCCTTAAAAGTACTTGCTCTTGATGTTGTTGAGTTTACTTTTTAGAAGTATCTTTCTTATTTGAAACAAGAAGTTCTTGATTATTGTCTTAAGCCAAAATTGTATCTTGAACAATAATATTGTTAGGAATATGATTTTGAATATCCTGATCATTGTCAATAGAAACAATAGAAAGAGAATGAATTCCCTCATTAGAAATAATATCTCTAACTTTATCTTCCTCTCCAAACCCAACATCCTCAAGACATCTTGTATTTCCTACCTCAAAGAAAGACTTTGTTGTGGGATCATAATACTTATATCTCCTTATACCTGATAAAGTAGCAACTAACAGTTCTTGAGTCCAGTTTCTTTTCATTTGTCCTATAAGGTCTTGCCTTAGTTGGATAACTCCATATGTGTAAATGATTAATACTAAGCCTTTCGCCAATCTAAAGTTCATAAGGATTTTTGCTACTACTTTGCTTGGAACTCTATTTAAAATATATATTGTAGTCTTAAGTGCTTCATCCTAAAGCGATTTTGGCAAAGAAGAATGACTGATCATACTCTTTAGTATTAAGATATAATTTCTCAAGTGCAGCTATGAATGCCTTAGTATTTTTCTCCTTGTGCAAAGAGCCTCTTATTATTTCTGGAATAGAGTGCTTCATAATCATGATACTCATCGCTCTCGTTCCCACTTTTTACTCTATGTCTTCCACTTAGTAGTACTTTCAATAGTAAGAGCAATGTGAGAGTCCTTTCTTAGTGCTAGGTCAAGGTCCATACAATTTAGTACAATCATGACATTTTCTTTTCTTATATTTGTGTCGGTAAGCACAAATATAGAGCTTAAGTTAGCAGAAATATTTGCAGTAGAAACTGAAAAGAAAAAAAATTGTAAATAATCATGCCTACAATATTAATAAAATATCATTACTAAGCATACAATCTAATAAAATATGCAAACATGACATAATAAAATAAACAAATTGTAGTGGGCCCTTCTATCACAAGATACCTAGTACAATATTAATAAGTCTCCTTTTGGGCCGATTTTTTAATTTGTACGTAGTATTTTTCAATACAATAATGAAACATAGAAAGTAAATCATGCCAAATAGTAAATCTTCTTTTGGACCAATTTATTGTCTATATGAAAACTTAGTAACTGTCAAAAATTTATTATGACAAGTATGTTTGTTATTTGAAAAAATAATTACCTTCCTTTAGACCGGTATTTATTTGCATAAACAATAAACATACAACATCTTAATATTCTAAAATAAATAAATTTAATTAATAAAGGTTCCTTTGGCATCTTATTAATTAAATATATTTATCTTAAAATATTAGGCATGAAAACGTGCAAAAACAATCAGAATACCCTAAATAATAATATTTTCTAAAGCATTGGTTATTATTAGAAATACGGGTTGGGTCATTTTAGAGAGGTAAGGTAAATAAATTTTAACTAGTCGAGTTTTGGATTAGAATGTCATGAATTGAGTAAAAAAACGAATCAATTCACCCAAAAATGAGACCATAGTTCCTTAACTAGGTCAAAAATGACTTAGAATCTTTGACAAGTTAGTGCTGCAGTGCTGAAAAAACATGCATTATAGTTCTAGGCCGCGATATTGCATAATTCTTCTAATTCATAATTTTACGACCCAAAACCTAGCATGAATAATTGTAATCTTATATAATCATCAAACATGCAAATATATAGATTGTACCAACAATTCATATACATTAATCAAAATTTGTATATGCATTCTTAACCTTAAAAACACACATATGAATCAATCAATTAAATTTACGTATATGAATCAACAAATCTATATATTCACGTAATATCAATCATGACAATTCTTAATAGACTTAAACATACAATTGTCTACTCTAAAATACAAAATTAGAAAAAGGCAATTTTAACCTAATACATGCATAGATCAAATCCTAATTTATCATGATCTAATCCTTTGAGCATATTAGACTGGCTCTGATATTACTTGTTAGATTTTTCTACAATAGATTAAACCCTAATCCCGATTATATAAGATCTAATATACACGGAAATCAAGAATTAGAAATATTGAAGATAGAAGACATATCTTGCATATTTATGTCTATAATAGTGATAGGGATCAAAGTCTTCAACAGTCAAATCAAGATTGTTCAATAGATTTCTATCACTATAATGGTAGTAGCAAGAGAAGAGACGATAGTAATAGATTTGACCTTGGGATTATAACCCATATAGATTCTTTTATATACAACTCAATTAGGGGATTTATCAATCCTAATTGGATCATAAAACTTCGTATCCATATTATTAAATCCATACACTGATGGATGTTATTGGCCAATACAATAACACCACTAGGTAGGGTCTATATGAAATAATATAACACTAATATAATTATATAATATGTGGACTAGTTTATTATACGAAATATTAATTTCCTAAGAATATAAGCTTTTCAATTTCGTTTTTTACTATTTTTTTTCTAGGTAAATTGACTTCGATTTTGTTGACCCTTTTTGACTAGGGATAGTAATTATATCTGTCAACTCATTTACTAACGGGTACTAGACCCTAATGGGGTGAATAATACTCGATTATTCAGGTAAACAGGGCGAGTACAAGTATTAAGTGAAAAACCCAATTTGGGTTCAGGGCGGGTATGTGTATAGGGTTTCCCACCCCGATTATTTTTATACATAAAAATAAAAAAAATATATTAAGTATATATATAATTTATATAAAATACATATAAATAAATATGTATATATACAAATTAGGTTGTATTATTGAAGTATTACTAATTTTAATATATGATATTATCATTAGATTTTTTTTCTCTTTAAATTCATATTTCTTTCTATTTTTTCAAATTATTCAAATAATATTTTTTTTAAATTTTTTTACCGGGTATGAGTACCCGTGGGTACCGACCTACCCGTGTGGTTAATACCCGAACCTACCCTATCAACTTAAACAGGTAAATGAGGTAAGTGTGAGTTTGATTTTTCTTCGCTGGTATGGGTGCGGGATGGCCATATCCACCTTAAACTCGACCCATTGTCATCTCTATTTTTGACTTTATCTATAATAACTTTTCCCCTACTATTATTGTTGTTTATTTTTTTTAGTAAGTGGGTGTGAATTTTAACCAAATTTTTATATTAGAGGTTTGGTGTAGGGTAAAACTATAAACCATAGATGGAGCCAGCTCAAACTGCTCTTCAATTTTTTTTTTAAATTATGAAAAAGCATATGTATTCTCTAAAAACTAGCGCATATGCCCTCCTTCAAATATTTTTATATTATGAAAGAGTGCACATTTTTATGAAATTGGCATTAAGGTCCCCCAACTTTGAGATTTAACTTGCCCAAAAAATAATTTAAATTTCATCTTTTCTTCAAACATTGAATAAGGATTTATTCTATTTTCTTAATCTCATATATACAAATTTTTTTGACTTGGGGGAATGAAATCTAAACTCAGGACCCTCTATATTAAAAGGAAGTGCAGTTACCACTAAAGTATATCTATGACTGCCCTAGTAATTTGTTTTAACAATAATAAAAACTATTGAAATATATCGTATTTCCAAGTATTAAATTAAGATTTATTTTGTTTATTTTAAATACAGATATATAATAAATAAAACAATTAAAATTTATCTTATCCCCAAATATGAAAATATGATTTTTTTCACGTATATAATAATTAAAACTAAACCATTTAGAAAGTGCAAGTATAAACGAATTCCAAATACCAATTGAAAATGATACTATATTATACAAAAAGTCATCATTTAGTGACAATTTTAATTAGTCACAGGTTGTTACAAATGTACTCTTAGTCACAATATTTTATATATAGGACAACATTTTGTTGTGACTGAAAGTACATTATTCAGTGATAACAAATTAAACTTTTTGTAACTAAAACTTTGAGATGATGATATTCTTTTATTTACAATTTTTTTTTTTTTACTTTTAGCCACAAATTTTATCTCAATTTTTTCGTAATGCTACGTGGCTGCTTTGGAAAAGCAAACAATGTACTATTTTTAAGTCATTTGTACTATTTTTTTTCTTTGTGAATATTAGGCCTAGTATAACGTTTTCAGAAATGAATTGGAAAAATAGAGTAGACTCAATTTTTTCAAGATCTAGTACTGAATTTTTAGAAAAATACCAATTCATAAAAAGTTTTTTAAAAAAAAATATAAATTTCTAAAATAGTAGCTAGTAATTAATAATCAGTTTTCGAATACTGATAACTAGTAATCAAAAGTATTTATAATTATTTTTGTAATTTAAAAAAAGTGGTACAAAAATTTGAAAAAAATTTGACCAACTATATTTTTGTAATTTTTTTTTTGTTTTTGTACGTAGAAATATTAGAAACCTTTTTTCTTTGAAATAAGTCATTTGAACTATTTTGGGCTCTAAATTTTCAATTCAGATATTTTATTATCGTGAATTTTGTTAGTATTAAACTGTTTGCTCTTCGTTAGGAAGTTTGTCGAATTTAAACTGTATAAGGTTCAATTCATTATTAATGAAATATTTACTTAAATTAAAAGGGACAAAGTAAGACAACAAAAAAATATAATTCAAGAGAGTAAAAAGCAAGTAGTACCATAATTCAATTACTATTCACGTGGTGAATTCTTAGTTTTTAATGTTAAAAAGTTCTATGTTATTCATTATAAAGTAAAGTCTAAATATTATTTGAATATTACAGTAATAAATGCTAAAATATTTTTTTTTTCATTATTTTTTCTAATTGCTTAATATGTAGATTCTATAATGCTTTATAATGTTATACTATGAGATATAATAGTGAGTCTAGCTTGACATGTGGACCTAAATAGATTTTATAATACTGGAATTACCACCATTTATTAATCAAATATCAAGCGACAGATTTTATAATACTGGAATTATCACATTTATTAATAAACATCAAGCAATAAGGCATAATAATATATAAAAAAAAAGGAAAAAAAAGTGGATTCATTGTGCTTTATAATTTTATACTATGAGATATATTAGTGAGTCTAGCTTTACATGTGGAACTTAATGGACTTTATAATACTGGAATCACCACCATTTATTAATCAAATATCAAGCAGCAAAGCATAATAATATATAAAAAAGAAAAAAAAGTAAAAGAGAATTAGAAAAAAAGTGTAGGGTGCCTTATAGCAGCACTCCATTAATTTATATATTTTCAGATTTCGATGCCTCCGGTAATTTTATAATTTTCTTTTTCCGTGTTTTTGGCACGAAGACCACCATTTGCTTTGATTTTTAGAAGAATTTTTTATTTGTACTTCTATAACGTGAGATCTTTTTTTTTTTTTGGTAATGAGATCTTTCTTTGCTTTGCTTCTCCCTGTCAAGGATCATGTTCAGATATGGACACATGTGTTCCCATTAAACAATGTGGATCTTGACATTTTTTTTTTCTATAGAATAAATAGTGTGACTAGCGTGGACAGTAAAATGGAACCGCCACAATTTCTTTAATCCTTATGGCTGGATTAGAACTTGGAAACAAACAAAGAATTAGAACTTAAAAACAAACAAAGAAAATACTTAAGAGACAAAAGAATATAAAGTTTAAACATATCTTCAAAATATAGCTGTTGATGGAGGTTTTATCAACAATAAATATAGAAAAAATTAAGAGATGTGGCTTGTGTGAGTTGAGTTCTTAATCAAAGCAAATAAAAAGAGAGGATTTTATAGTGGTTCAACCCAAAAAAGATGAGCTTACGTCCACTTTTTTTTACTATTTTATGGAGAATTACAAGCACTCAAAGTTACAATGTCTCGTCTAGAAATCTCTCTTAAATTGAGAGTTGGAATTTCGAAGTCTGGAAATTGGAAAACTCAAAAAATAATTGGAATTCTTCTGGAACATTGAGTCCCTTTTATATAGGTGACGGTAACTTAATGTTCCTAATTGTGAAAACGGGTAACTATACAATCGGGTAATACAATTTGAGTAATAATATAATTGGATAATCACTCAAAACGGGTAACTAGTTGATCATAAATAGAGGACTCCTGTTTCCCTTTCCTTGCAGTTTTCCTGTTTGACGAAGCATAGACTTGTTTCCCTTTTCTTTCGGAAGAGGTCGCCCACAACCTATACAGAGAAGGTCGCATATAACTTATGCAAAAGAGGTCACACGACTACACGGAAGAGGTCGCATATAACCTAAGCGGAAAAGGTCGCACATATCCAATACGGAGGAGGTCGAACTTAACCCTTACTTATGCGACCTTAGGATTTTAGACCGTACAACAATTGCCTCCCAGCTCCATTAGTTCGTTAGGACAAAATGGAGCTTCCTTTTACCGTGCGATCTTAAAAATGCGATGTCATGACCTAAACTTGAGATCTCGAAAGAGTCGAAGAGTCGCCAGATTTCAAATCCCATCTCTCAAGATTCACGCGTATCTTTTTCTGACAAAACGGAAACACGTGTAGCCCTTTCAGAGAAAGAGCAGAATTCGAAGAAGTCTAATGATATCAACCGTCGTTTTTAAACCAAATCTTTTCAAATTTCAAACAATTCTGATTTTTTTTTTCGGAAAAAATCAAATCCCGCGTAAACTTCGGCCTTCAGATCTAAAAATCAAATTCCTTGATCTACGGCTGTGATTTATCGGTGCTTGGAGTATAAATATCAGAAACCAGTCTGTTCCTGTTTCATTTTACTGTTTCCATCTTCTCAGAAAATATCGAAACTTTAGAGAACCCTAAAACGTCGTTCCGTCCTTCAGCTCGCACAATCACAATTTCTTCTCCGACGAAGTTCAAACCATCTCAAATTCTCCGCTTCTGAAGAAAGGTTAGTTCATTTCTTCTCTTATTTCTTCTGTTCTTAAAAAAATAATTTCAATCTTTAAGAATACACACTGAAGTGAATTGAGAATTATTTTTTTATTCCCATTTTTCAGTCCGTAGGGTAGACTTACTAGATAATAACCGGAAATGAGTCTATGAAAAGAATTTCTAGGGTCTGATACCCTATTTTATTTCCCAACGAATTGCTCGAACATTTATTTTCTGATGAACTGCTCGAACAATTTTTTACGAATCTGTAGACCTCTTAGGAATGAGTTTGCTTGTTAGTACAATCCTAGGATGAATACCCAAAGTGCTGGCATAGTGAGAATCCTCGATGCCTGAATCCCTACGTATTTCTTTTCAGATGTCTAGCAGTGAGGAATTTAGGGAAAGGAATGCGTTTTCTGGAGAATCTGACTCTAGTGTTAGCTCCATTAACCTTGAAGACTATCTTGAGCCAGAACTCGAGATAGAAATAATAGGGGCAAGACAGAGTAGTCCTCGAATAGGCGATCTCCCCTAGAATCAGTGGCCCAGATATATCAGGGATGCCCCTGCATTTTCATCTGGCTACCAATACGTAGAAGGAAATTGGTCACGTATCAATAAAAGGACGAGCTGCACATCGAACAAATTCAGCAAAATTACGAGCAGCTATAAGATCGCCATACCCATTCGTCTACCTATGGAATTTAACCGACCACACACTCCCCTACATGGATTTGCTTCTTTTTTTTGAGGTAGTCCTCAAATGTGGCGTGCATCTCCAATTCCATCTGTATATAAAATTGATTATTGATTACTATGGGGTCGTCCCTTTTCAATTGACCCCTAATACCTATAGATACATGGTAGGTTTGTATATACTGTACC